>NJDD01013589.1:0-11256 GCA_002245505.1 Calephelis nemesis | reverse complement strand
AAGATATATATGATATGTGGAAGAAGCAGGAAAGATCTGCTATTAGAACTGCCTACTTGTTAGTTATGACACAAAAAAAAACTCACGATCGAGCATCTGCTGAGTAATTTAGCAGACTTCCTAAATCCATACAATTTTTTCGCCTCTGCGATCTAGCGGACTGGTATTGGACTTGACTTTTTGAGGTCTCGGTCTCCGGGTATAGCAACCAAAACTAAATGATTTTCTTAATTTTCTAATTAACATAACGTTGCCCAATATTGGATATAGGCTTGTCACCTACCACATTGCGGGACTTATGCCCGATTTCACCAAGAGCCCCAATACTTTAGAAGACCTTTTAACGTATTTTAGGGGCCTGTTTTATATTGAAACAGTCCCATAAGTAACTTTAAAAAGACAAACCTCTAAAGTATAGGGGCTCTTGGTGAAATCGGACATAAGCGTCTATAGCCAAGCGTGGGTGCCCTGGTTGTATCTCTGCCTACTACTTCGGGGATACGGGCGTGAAGATACTTTGATCATAAGAGAGCTGCAAACAAAGGAGTACACTCAAGAGGAAAATCTATAAACAGAACATGACAGTATAAGCAGATAAGTTCAGTTTCTCCTTCCAATTTAATTAATTACCGAGTTGAAAACGAGCGGTGACAAGAAATACTCCTGAAAGTTAGTTTCAAAGCAAAAAGTGAAACCTGTCAAGTCCGAGTGGAACGGGCGAGCTAAGGGTTGTGTTGTAACAAGAATGGGTTCTTGTTTTTTATAACAATAATACTAAATTATCTTTATGTCAGGTAAAAAAATTTCGGGTGACAAGTGGCATCTGTGACGCAAAGTCTACCACCGGATCGGATACGATACAACATATATAAACAATATATTATATACATAACGCCAAACAAGCACATATACCGAGCAACATTACTTTTATTAGGCCCACTTGCACGTTCCTGGGTAAGGTTTAATATCGAGGTAAACTGTCAAAAGTATATGGGATTAGTCCAATGTTAGAAGCTAACTTTGAGTTAAATATTTAACCCGGGAATATGCAAGTGGGCCTTAGAAAATTATAATTTACACATTTCATATTTTTTGTTGCTCGATCAGAGGATTGAACCCATGACCTCTAGTAGTCAAGTCCTACACTGGATCGCTAGACTACAGAGAAAAAAAAACTATTGCAAATGAAATTTGATTGAGCGTCTCTAACCCTTTGGATGCAACGTATTCGTTTTATCCGACAGCTGAAGCAATTTCTAAAATGGACGGATCTCCGTCCATTTAGAAATAAATTAGATATCTATCCTCACGCATGGGCGTGAAGATATCTCTGAGGAAATGGATCCTCAAAGAAGTAGACAGAGTGACAACCGCAGCAACCACGACTAGCTAAAGATACCAAGTCCCACAATGTGATAGGTGGCAAGCCTATCGCAAACCGGGCACATATCCCGGGCAACATTAATTTTATTTGAAAATTTAAAATACACATTTTCTTTTTTTTTTGTTGCCCGATTCGAGGATTGAACCCAGAACCTCAAGAAGTCAAGTCTGAAGCCAGATCGCTAGACTACCTACAGTGAAAAAACAAAACTATTGCAAATGAAATTTGATTGAGCGTCTCTAACCCTTTGGCTGCAACGTGTTCGTTTTATCCGATAGCTGAATCAATTTCTAAAATGGACGGCTGTAATTTTTTGTTACCGGGTAAAAATTGTAGCTTTCTGCACGATGAATTCCAATTTATGAATATTGTAGGGACTTTTTTTTCGTTCGCGTTAATTTTGTTACCGTCGAGCGTAATAGGCTCGGAAGTGAAGTCGGAAACGACATTTTTTCCTTTCATCCCGCCTTCCCTCTAACATTACTTTGATATTTTTAAACACCGTGGAGTTTTAGCGTTTTAAGTCATAAAGCATTCTCCTTAACCCTATTTTTATACGAAGAAATTTCCCTTGCTTAGAATATTTTACACAAATTTCATTGGAAGAAAAAAAACCTAATCTGAAAAAATTTTAACTTGTACCTACCACTTGTTTGTCGCAGACAATACTCTATTCATTTGAAGTTCTAAAGTCTCAATAGGGTTCACCACAAGATAGGAGTATAGTAATTACAGATTCGTACTGCCTTATTACAAAAAAATTTAGACAGCTGTTGGATTAAACACTGGCATCAAATCAATTTTTTTTATATTATAGGAAGGCAAACAAGCAGACGGATTTCCTGATGGTAAAAATTCACGCCGCCTAGAGACACCAAAGATGGTAATGGTGCGTTGCCGAACCGGAACACGCCATGACGTTATGGCGGCAGGAATAGGTAAGGCGGTGGTACCAATCCGGGCGAGTTGTTGCGAAACTCTACCACCTAGTCAGATGTTACGGTGTGATGATAAGCCTATGCTCGCCTTTTACGAGCTACCTGGCAAGAAAGGCAGATGGTCTATTCTGCAAAGGAGCCCGGACCAACACGGGGAAATATGTAACACGTATGTGACGGGGATGCTTGTTATTGAGAATCCAATTTCAGACGTTGTATAATAAAACTGCGGGTGTACGAATTTTTTTTATATTAAAACGGGTAATACCTACTAATGCGACTATTAACGTAAGAAAAGTACATAATATACACGTAGGAGGTTGGGCATTACTATATAATAAAGAACTAGTGGGCCAGGTATGTGCTTCGCTACGTCTATGATCGCGTGAATGACATAACACAAAAAAAACTACTGAAAAAAGTTTAAATTTAACTGAAAAATACCCATTAACAAAATGATCCGCCATTTATTGAATTCATTTGTTACAAAAATGTGATAAATGAAGAACCGCTTGACCGATTTTGTGAAAACTTCACATAAACTATCTACTAAATAGTCCGAACAAAGCCTAAACATTTGGTTCGGATAGGTGAGCCCGTTATTGAGTAATAAAATTACAACGAAAAGTGTCATTGACTTTTATCTCTATATGTACAATTCTTCTGTGAGTGTGTATGTCACTGAACTCCTTCTAGACGACTGGACCGATGTCGATGAAACTTTTTGTATGTGTTCTAGGGAATTTGTGAATGGTTTAGATTCACAATTTGGTAACCTGGAAAATGTTTTTTTTAATTATTTTTTAATAATAAGTAGTTGTTGATTTTAGAAAGTTTCACATCGGATCCAACAGACTGCGCTACTGTCGAAGCATGAATGTCAAGCAATACGAAGTTTGCTGGGTCAGCTAGTATATATATAGATTTTCCTGAAGCCTACCTATAACCGAAGAAATTTTCCTGAAATGGCGGTACTCATTCATGAAAATTTCTATACAAGTAAAATAAACTGGTACCATAAATCGTTTGTCGGTCTTCTTACAGCCAATACTAGTAACCTAACTAAGATAAGATATCGTGACATTTTAGATCAGTTACCAGGTAACCGCTGTTATATTTTAATAAGTAACAAAAATATCTCAGCAACAGATCCCTAAAAGTTTTATCTTTATTTGTACATAGGTTAATAATATTGGCTGTTACCGACTTTTAGAGTCAGATAATTTGATACGAATATATACTTATTCATCTTGAGGATAAAACAAAATAGAATAAAATCATGAATAGAAGCTTCTAAGAATACCTCGTCTTCCCGTGAAGCGGGAAGATGACACGTACACGCCACATTTCATTTATTAACAAAGAATTTTTACTCTTCTCAGTCGGCACTTGGTGAATTTCCATTAAATACACTTTTTTAATAGCAATTGTACTTTTTCACGACACGTTTATATTACATTTTGAAATCTAGTAATTATTTAAATACCTTTTAGTGTATTTCTGAAAAATTACAAATTTGATTTAAAAAAGTATTTTTACGCCCATATCCCCAAAGAGGTAGGTAGGCAGAAGCACAACCAGGGCACTCACGACTAGCCGTAGAAACCAAATTCTACAATGTGATAGGTGGTAAGCCTATCGCCAACCGGGTACACATCCAGTCCCGAGCAACATTTTTCTCTATTAGAAAATTGAAAAAACTAAATTTTCCTTTCGTTACTGACCTGGGAATGGAACCCGATACCTCATGCAGTCAAGTCCAACACCTGAACCGTGAGACCACAGAGGTAATTAAAATAAATGTATTATTTTAATCGCCTCTGTTGTTTCATAATCTTTTTAAAACATAAATACATCAAAAATATAAATTTTTAGTTAGGTTTATCACTGGGTACAAAATTGTAAATTTCTACACCATCAATTCTAACTTATGAATGTTGTTGGAACTTTTTTGTTGGAGATAATTTTGTTACCGTAAAAAGTAACAGGCTCGGACGTGAAGTTGAAAACGACATTTTGTTGATATTTTATACGGTGGAGTTTTAGCTTTTTAGCCATCACACTCAATATTATGGTTTCCTTTCCTCAATCTTATTTTTAATGCAAAAAAATATATATTCATACTTGCCTCCCGGTTGAGCTAGACAGAGACACTTACCCACAACTAGTCGAAGATACTAAATCCCCCACAAAGTCAAGCTTAATACTGCTAGACCATAGAGGTTATTAAGAATGGAACGAAATTTCCTTTTAATTGTAAAATACTTAGTTAACATGTCGCAAACAAGTGGTTAAAACAGCTGTCTAGTTACACAGCTAGTCATTTCATTGAACAATGCCATTCAACCAAATGTCAAAATGTTAATTAGTCGGGTGGCTAAAGACAATGTTCAACTATACAACTTTTCGTTTAGGTAGTTGTACTTAAAGCACTAATTAAATGTAATTTGCTAAAGCTAAGATATAAGTACCGAAGGTACCCATTTGGAACTTATAACTTTTTCGACTTGTTATTTTACTTTTACATTTATTATACACTAGCTGTCCAGGCGAACTTCGTTCCACCCTTGGGAAATATTAGAGTATTATTTTTCCCATTTTCCTTGCAACTTTCCCGGTTTTTCTCACCATAAGAACCTTCTTTTGACAGTAACTAACACAACAAAGAAAGAATCATCCAAATCGGTTCAGTGGCTGGGAAGTTATGCGCTTACCAACACATTTAGCGATTCATTTGTATATTATAAGATTGTTGTTTTTTATTTGTACTGGTTACAGGCGCAGTCGGGATACGCGATGCGTACTAACGCGCAAAATACATCTGTCCTATCAAGTGTGCGTAACAAAAACGAAACTAGCGCCGCGGTGGCGAAATAATGAATTACTTCGATGTTGTTGGTTTGTCAGTTGGTTGCTTTGTTGAACGTTATAAGTAGGATAACGATTCAACCATTAAGCTAGGTGTGTGGTTAAATGGTGTTATTCAATGAAATGACTAGCTGTGCAACTGTACAGCTATTTCAACCACTTGGCTTCAATAGATATATTTGCTCGTCCATTTTTTGGGCTATTGTGATCACTTATCTAAACCGATTTAAACGGTTTTTACATAAAATGTCTTCATATCATCACTATTTTTACCTTTTACGTTGAATACAGGATAAAATTATACTCAAACTCCAAAAAAGTATTGCTACTTACCTGTAAAAAAGAAAAATATATTAGCATTTTATGACATCAGACATAGGGGAAGGTTGCGATAATTGGACCGACTCTTTCATTGGACCACCTAATTTTTTCAAAAACTATGCGTGTCACAGCAAGTCGAATGCGTTCATCGGCAACAGTACTGATCCACTTGCTCCCCCGCTAAACCTCAGTGCGCTCGCGACGCGTGGCAAGTAGTGACGGGAGTATATGTGTTAGCGGTGACCGTAATATAAAAACCGTGCCATCAAACAAATGATGTAAGTAGTATGGTTTTTCTTCATATTTGATGATTTTATTATATCAAATAGCAAATTCATCTGTGCTCATATAGACTATGAAGTTTTGTAACAAATTTTGCACGATTTTTAATACCTACTTTCGTTCTGTATTTATACCTAGTTTCCATCAATGGACCACTATGGTGACGCCACTATTGGACCAGTCCAATCAAAGAAACTTAATGAATTACCTATTTTCACTTAGTATAATCCTAAGAAATGTTTTTGACTTTGTGAATTTCGTTTACATTTACTTGATACTCATAAAAAAATTAAATATATGTTTATAAACTGCAGCAATATCGGAAATGCAATATCAAAATCAATAAACACCTAAAGATTTTCGTATTGTGTTGGCATATTTAACGTATTTGATACTTACCTAACTTTTTGTTACAATTAGACTTTATTTCTATATTTCAGAATGCCGGCAGAGAAAGAAAAGAGAAATATTATAGTTGGAATGAAACTAGTACGAATCGTTATGAAAAAAACTATTGGAATAAACGAAGCGAGTCGAATCCATGGTTTACCAAAAGCTACATTAAAAAGAAGATTGAACGGGAAAACAAAAAGCTTTCGAAGAAGTAGAATATTATGATTGCTACAAAAACTACTTATTTAATAAAAAATATTTTTTATTTTGTGTTTCACTTAGTCACCTTCATTGGACCGTTAATACAAATATTTCTAAGTCCAATGATGGCAACTTAGTGGTCCATTCAAGGGAGCGGTGGTCCAAAGAAAGCAACTCCTCATTGAAGAGTTATGTTAGTATATTTCTAAAACCTATCAACTTTCATTACCAATAATTTATATACCATTAATTTACATAAACAGCTTCGCATCCCTACAAATGGTTTTTATTTTTCGATGATATTTCATGAGAAATTACTTGATAAATTTAAGTGGTCCAATCATAGCAACCTTCCCCTATTATGTATGCGTTATCTGTCTTATCTTAAATCCTAAACTAGTGTACAAAATGACATTTATCCCGTGTTGGTCCGGGCTCCTTGGCAGAATAGACCATCCGCCTTCCTGCTAGGCATCTCATAAAAGGCGAACATAGGCTTACCCATCACTAACACCGTAACATCCCACTAGGTGGTAGAGTTTCGCAGCGACTCACCCGGATTGGTACCACCGCCTTACCTATTCCTGCCGCCATAACGTCATAACGAGTTCCGGTTTGGAGAGTAAGGTACGCAGTAAACTTACTTTTGCTCTAGGCCTACCATCCCAGCCTCAGGTTGGCAACGCAACATTACCACCTTTGGTGTCTCTAGAATTTCTTACCATCAAGAAATCCGTCTGATTGTTTGCCTTTCGATATCATAAAAAAAACCGATTCAAGTTTTCAATTTGCATGAAATCGAGATTCAAGTGTAGGCCTACAGGTGTCGGTGTTATTTCTTTACTTCAGGATTTTAAATTTACGAATATTACACGTCCTTTTGTAATATTGTTAGCAGAATGTTTAATGGACTGGGGAGGGACCGGAAATGATATTTTAGATATTTCCATTACGCCTAACCCAGCTCTTGTTGCTATCTCATTATCACAAGAAGTGGAAACTTTGCACCCTTTTAAGGAAAATTACCAGGATAAAGGAGTAAGAATTTTGGCACAGTTAAAATTAATTCGAAATGGAGTTGAAAAAGCTAACCCGTATTAATATTGAAAATGTGAAAGAGTGCACGTTAGTCTGTCTGTTCCATACAAATTTTTACAACGAACTATCTGTCACGGCGAACTTCGTTCCATTTTTAATTTTTTCCGGTTTTTCTCTTCATAAGAGCCTTCTACTGACAATAACTAACACAACAAAGAAATAATTATCGAAATCGGTTCAGTCGCTCGAAAGTTATGCGCTTACCAACACATTTAGCAACTCATTTTTATATCATAGATTGAATAGAAATAGGTGAGTGAGATATATATTTTGAGCTACAGGGCGATTATTTACTGCCTTATTAATAAACAAAGTGTAAAGTACTCAAGTACAAGGTTCAACCTGGTAATAAACTCTTTATTACAATTTGGTACATTGAAATAAAAAAAATTAAAAATTGAAAACAACAAAATGTAAACATTTCAATAGTTGACAGTAAAAGCTTGTATTCTGCAGTTACCTTGTAAGTTTTAGAAGACGGGACTTTTTACCAATCGAGATGTTTTAGTACACTAATATGTATCTACGCACATATTCACATTCATTCATTCGTTACTTAGTGGTCTAGCGGTCCGGGTGTTGGACTTGACTGCATGAGGTCTCGGGTTCGAATCACGGGACACGGGTCGGTCAACAAAAAGAAAATTGGATTTTTCCAATTTTCTAATAAAAAAATGTTGGTCGGGATTGGAAATGTGTCCGGTTGGCGATAGGCTTGCCACCTATCACATTGTGGGACTTAGTGTCTTCGGCTAGTCGTGGGTGCACTGGTTGTGCCTCTGCCTTCCTCTTCGGGGATACGGGCGTGAAGATACTTTTTTTTATTCATTCGTTACGCATCACCATTTACGAACCATGCTGTATGCTCTTTATTCATTCACTATAGGCTTTTTATGATTCTTTATTTTTTTATGACAAACTGATTCGATAACTGGACTTTGCTATACAGGTTGATTATTGTTTATTAATGTAATTTAATGACAACCGATGCTATGAACGCAAAAGTGTGTATGTTCGTATGCATGTTTGGTTTTCAGGTCAAAACAGCTGATGCAATTTTGATAAATTTTAGTATTGAAATAGATTAGACATTGGGGAAATGTGTGTCTTGGGGATATGAAATGTTTGTTTCTTATCGGGTATCAAGGTTTATAGGCTATAGCACATTTTTAAGCAGCCGACATCAGCCAGCTAAAGATATACGAGTATATCAAAAACAGTCAAAACATATTAACATATATTATCGCCTCTGTGGTCTAGCGGTCCGGGTGTTGGATTTGACTGCGTGAGGTCTCGGGTTCAAATCCCGGGTCGGCCAATAAAAAGAAAATTGGATTTATCCAATTTTCTAATAAAAAAATGTTGGTCGGGATTAGAAATGTGCTCGGTTGGCGATAGGCTTGCCACCTATCACATTATGGGACTTTGTCTTTGGCTAGTCGTGGGTGCCCTGGTTGTGCCTCTGCCTACCTCTTCGGGAATATGGGCATGAAGATACTAGTCAAAATATAGTTTTTAGCAAGTTGAAAAAAATAATCCAAAAATAATAAATTTAGATCAACTTTTTGGACATTTTCAGTACTTTTCAAAGTAAGTTCCGAATTGGCTATTGCGCTGTACTATACTCTTGTATTGTCTGTGTTTACTAATAACATACAGATGATATTCCATTTTAACGTAACGTAACGTCGCACGTCGCCCGAAAATTGTAGATTTACGGATTAACTCAACAAAACTCAGATCAGAACTACAACTCAGATCGCCTCTGTGGTCTAGCGGTCCGGCATTGGACTTGACTTCTAAAGGCCCAAGTTTCGATCCCCAGGTCAGGCAACAAAAAAGTACAAAATGTGTATTTTTAATTTTTTACAACAAATAACATAGCCCGTGATTGGACATGTGCCCGGATGACGATAGGCTCGCCACTTATCACATTGTTGGACTTATGCCTGATTTCACCAAGAGCCCCTACATTTAGGGGACCTTTTAACGTATTTTAGGGGACTGTTTCATACAGAAACAGTCCCATTAGTAACGTTAAAATCGGGCATCAGTGTCTTCAGATAGTTGTAGGTTGTGCCTCTGTCTGCTTATTCGGGGATATGGGAGTGTAGATGTTTACTTTAAATTGATTGAAAATATATCAGCCCGTATATAAATACCAGTTTCATCTAACAATATCAAATACCGTTACACACACCGAACTTGAATACCAAATTCATTACATACACCCTTACATATTCAGACTATCCAGACTGTTGATTGAATCCAATGTTAGTGTGAATTTGGATGGAATTTGGCTAGAACTTGGCTTAGACGCTCCACTAAGCTTTCCTGTGAGGTTAGTTGCAGTTGAATGCAAATTCGCTTGATATGAACTCACCTTAATGTATCAATCATGATTGAACACACAAATGTGTACAGTCAGATCCAAAAATAAACTTTTCATACAGTTTAAACATTCTAATAAAATACCAAAAAGTCTAATAAAAAGATAGGACAATAAAATAACAAATATTTTATTGTACAACTCACACAAATTGAATGTAACCCCAAAGTAAGGAAATTATATGTTTGTGTTATGGGTGTTAGTCAACTATAATAATACGTAGAAATACTTAAATAGATACCAGAATAAATTTAAGACCCGGAAATGCAGACATCTAAATGTTCATCGCACAAATGCTTGGCCCTGTCGGGAATCGAACTAGAGCCTCGCGTTTGTTCAGTGTAGTTAGGCGTGTACGCTAGACCATCGACCAACGAGGCACCACAGATACTTAACCTCTTTACAATACAAAACGATGTTGCAATATCTATATTTTTGTTACAAAAGACATTTAGACGTAATTAAAAACCACTTGCGCGTTTTAGGGTAAAATAATATTTTTTATTAAAACATAAAAATAATAAGCTTATTTTAATCATGTATTATAAGAGTACTTAAAAACATTATTATCAAACTTCAAAATATACTATAAATAAAAATTTATTTCAAAGCGAAAAGACAATCCTTCGAGAGAACAAAAAAAAGGAAAGGATGAATCTAATATATACGAACGGCAAAGTGATACTTCAAATGGTGAAGTTGAAAGCTTCGTTGTCACACCTACTAATTTCTCATTCAATCTTCATTTATCCATACAAATATGCCGACATATTTAAGTCAAGACAACAACAAACAACTAGAGAATCGAATATTTCGGTTTCGGTTTCAGTTTCGGTTTCTATTAAAAAATACCGAAGGGTTCGGCCGCACTGAAACTCCTCTGTTCGTAAATTATTGAGCGTAGTTCAGCAAATATCTATCTGAGCAAAAATTTTAATAAATATGTTACGCCTGCACTTTACTTATTGCATTTTTAATAATAATAATAATAATAATAATATCTTTATTGTACACAAAACGTTATCACAAACATAAACATAAAGATAATACAGTACAATGGGCGAGCTTATCTCCAGCAACAGAGATTTCTACCAGCTGACCCGTAAAAAGGAAAAACAGAAACAAACATAAACGTAGACAAGTGTAGATACACGATTTGCTGACTATGAAGCACTTAAAAAAACTAATAAATATATGTATATAACATCTAAATAAATAAATATAAACACATAAATATACATAAACAAATATATAAAATACAAAACAAATACATACATAGATAATATAAACCTATATAAGTATACGTAATTCTATAAATAACTGAAAGTTCAAAGAAAAATAAAATAAATAAACGACGATTAACACAAAAAATCATGTTTGTG
>NJDD01013577.1:10420-48346 GCA_002245505.1 Calephelis nemesis | reverse complement strand
TACGTTGGTCTCATCTATTGAGCTGTAATAATCTAAATGAATTGAAAATAACTGGGCAAACGGTGCCGGCGCTACTGCAAACGTTCCATCGCCAAACAGCATTTGATTACCTGACGATGATTTTAAAAAGTTAAGCCCTAATTTAGTACCAAAAACTAAAATTTTTTCCTCTATGCCGTCCTCCCATAAAAGAAAATTTACTTTCAATAGTTCTGGCAGTACTACATCTTCTAATTTATTAAACACGGTAGCTTTTACATCAAAAAAGTCTTTTCTTACTCTCTGTAATGATCTTCTCTTTGAGCCAAATGTCGGTTTGTCGCATAAGGAGTCATCAGACTCATTTTCATTCTGGAAGCAATCCTCAAAAATTTCTTTGATTGGAGCGTAATTTACGCATACCTTTTTTTTACATTCTTGATACGCTAAATGATTTTTAATGTCATCTATGGATGATGAACAAGTATGTACACCAGCACGTATTATCTGAATCCCATCCTCACTTACAGTTATACTTCCTGCACACTCCTCACGATTTATACACTGCCATAAGGTAGTTCCATTCTTATTTTTGTGTCTCTTGTTAAATCAGTATAATCCGTGTATTGCTGTTACATTTCCTTTCTGATTTTTACTATAAATTAAATTATTTTGTTGCATTCTGAAGTAATAATGTTAACAGATAGGTAAGCCATATGTCTTGTCAATTTATTGTCATTGGTAATGTTTTGAGCACCAAAGAGGTGTTTACATAAGATAATTTATCACAAACATTATATATTAATTTTCATAATAATAAAAGTAGTTGATATGAAAAGCTGAGGACTGTACAGTACGTACAAAATGTAGAATGTACAATGAACAAAAGTCTTCTGGCCATTGTACATTTTGTTCTTGGCACATTTTAGCCATTGTACATTTTGACGCGTGGTCGTTTTATCGTGTGGCGAATATGGCGATTACTCTTTTACGTACGTTACGACCGTTGTACATTATGACGTTAGTACCTTTTGTCGTAGGCACATATTGACAGTTGATCATTTATGTACCGGAGCGTTATATTCTTTGTAACACCGTGATATAGGGTGTAATATCAACCTATATATTGGCATATTTTATTATATTTCTCTGTTCTTTTACTCTGTATATTTACCATTGTCGTCAGTCTTGAACTTCTTGCTCAGCTGCTCCAGTTGCGCATCCTTCTCCCGCTGCACTGTCTTCCTCTTTAACGTCAGTGTTCCGGTCGTAGGTCTTGTTTCTTCTTCTTGCTCTTCTTCATAACACTACATACAACCAGAATTACAAACTACATTATTTAATGCAGTTTTACATATATCGAGTAATTTATTTTTTAAATCTATATTTATGATAATTAACCGACTCCAAAAAGGTTATCAATTCAACTGTAGGTTTTCTATGTTTATTACAGTATTACTCGGCCAATCGAAAACAATTTTTAAAAGTGATTTTTAAACGGCTTCGAAAAAAGGAGGAGATTGTATGTTCGACTACAATATTTTTTTGTGTTAAGTTATTTTTTTTACTTGAAAGAATGTAGATTTTGATGTCATGGGATCACCTCATGACACCAAATCTGGATCTGATGATGAAACCCCAGAGGAATCGAGCACAACGCCTAGTTTTTCAATATACTTATATCAAAGAAGAAAAGCAGTCTAACATTAATTAAACAAGAATTGTATTGATAAAAAAGAGTTGTATTGACGATTATAAGAAGTCTGAGGATGAACTTACTAATCCGTATTCCTCGTGATTTGTGATTCTCATTTTGTCACAGATGTGTTCCATCAGGTCGCCGAGCTTTTTTGACTCTTGGACTTGCAGCGTCTTTACTGAACCTGGTAATTATGATCACGTTGTAAATAAACAAATGCCACTGTAATAGGCGTACGCTACCTCATTTTAGATACTTTACTTTAGATACTTTAGGTTGGTACTGTCAATGTCCAAATTTTGAAAAATTCTGCAAGTGAAATTCGGAACTGGGCTAATTTGTTATGGCACTGACTGTACTTACTGTCATACCTATTCCTTCTATCATAACAATATTGTTCAACTGAAGTAAGTAAGTATACCATATTGCCCTCAATATACTTACTGGCTTTTTCATGAAATCCTTTTTATTGACATTTTTTTATAATTACACAACACATACTGTTTTAACTTCCACATAACAAACCATAGTGTATTTTGGAAAATTATGTACGCTATTTCAAAAAGTATCTCACCGTCCAGCATCCTCAGCCTGAGCGTCCTTATCGTCGGCAGGTACAGAAGCAGGTCACCATCTCTCAGCATGTAGTACTCCAAAGTCCTATGGTTCTCCAACCAAACACCTGAGTTATCATCACTTGCTGATGTCAGAAAAAATCCGTATTCTAAAAAGTAAGCGAAAATTGGAACATAATTACTGAAATGAAATTTATTTATTTGCGGAATATGTGTGTTTAAAAGTTGTTACAGAATACTTATTCGTACTAACATATTCTACCACATTGTGGTGTGCAAATATCTAACAATTAAATATACTGTAGTTCTTATTTTTGTTATTTATATATTTTTACATATAAATTCGTTAATATATATTTACCACTAGGCTAGGCTTGTTATTGCTCGGTCACAATAAGGATCCTGACTAGTTCAGTTATTCGAATGTACTAGTTCGAACTTCTAGTACTATTAGTTCAGTAGTACATTAGAAAAAGTTAAGTACACATGGGTCACAGAAGGAATTATATTTTGATCTTCCTTTATATTTTGCAGGCTTAGAATTTCATTCTAAAATGTTTATAAGAAGTTTTATCTCCATTTGCAGTGTCATTTTTAGAAAGGCGTATTTCAAAATCAAAATATTTATAACGATTGGTATTTTGGTAGGTAATTGGTATGGTTTTAATGTATATTATATTTTTTAAATGTTTATAAAAAAATATTTACAGTATGTAAAATGGGTTTGAAATATTTATCAACTTATTTACAACATTTATCAAATTATTCCTAATATTCTATTTCAATGACAGTAAAGGTCAAAATAACATAATTTGTTATTCTCGTTCGATCACATCTTAAACACAGTGTCCAATAGTACCGCGTGACAAACAATTCATTCTTCATAGTATTCATTTTGTTCTTTGTCTATGATTCCGTTCTTGATGAAACATTGCGAACGAGATGTACTAAATGAACGATTAAGCATACGGTTAGTAATAGTTCGATCTAGTTGTGTGAAGTGAATTCATTCTTATTAGTTCTTATGAACTAAGCAAGCCTACACTGGGCTAGCACTTATTCATTAAAGCAAACATTATAACAACTTTATATAAATAAACCATAGTATAAATTTACTTAAGTGGTAGAGTGTAACTCACCCGGTTTTATACCACAGCCTATTTTACACGTATACTACCATATTGCCAGTGCTCGCTATGGTTGTGTGCTATGCTGATAAACCTTGCATACGTGGCCTAAGATCGCGGCCATAAAAAAGCGACGTACCAGTAACATCTATTTTTAAGTTCCTCTGAATGTTTTGTGTATGTACGTTACATAATTTAATAATTGTACTAGTAATAATAATCTTTGGTGTATGGAAAAACCGAAAAGTTTCCTATTGTGCTTTATATGTTCCGCGGTGATCTTCGCCCAGGGCTGTACAATTTGCGGAATACTCTCATCAACAACCTCAACGAGTGTCTAATTAATATCTTTAATTATAAAATAAGTTGTCCTGTCCTCAAAGTTACAGCCATGAAATTTTGTAAGTACGGTCGATTTATTGAGTAGACAAAGGACGGAATTTTGGAAAATCTACCCCTAAAGTTTGTACGGAAGACCGTCATTTTTTTAAGTTAGAAACATGAAAAAGTATTTTTGGACTACTTACTAAATATGAGTAGCGTTTCTACGCCTAACGGGGTGAAAAAGGGGTTTGAAAGTTTGTATGAAAATGCTTATTAATAAAATTGATTAAAAAGTAATAAATAAGTTAAAATAAGAATAAATTATTGATACAGTTTTTAATTCAACTCCAATAAAGTACATTAAATATATTAACTGCCACGCGAGCATAGCCGCTTGTAACAGCTAATTATTTATAAGCTAAGGCATATTAGTGTAATTATTTTCTTGTTATAGGTGCATGAAAATGACAAAAGACACACTCTGAAACTGTTAGAAGTTGCTTAGCCAATGTGTACAGTTAACATAAAATTGGTATGAGATGAGCTCTTAGGGCTAGGCAAATATTTAACTCTGAGTTTTTTTTTTAAAGTTACCTTCTAATTTGGATTAAATCTCTTTATATTTGACAGTTTAACTCTTAGTTAAATGTAACCAAGGAACGTGCAAGTGGCCCCTAGAGTATTAAAAATGATCTGGAAAAATATTAACTTTTGATATAAGTACCTTGTTCGAATAATATTCTTACAAGTACACAAGGTGTTCAATCTATCTTCATCTATAAGTACATATTATAAAACTAAATCTGTACATTAAATATTATTTAAAAATAATGATTGCTTAATTTTATTAAATTTTGTGTAGGTAGTATGTTACAGCCCGATTCAACATTCAGGATACCCCAAGAAAATCTTCGTTACTATTACTAGCCACGAAAAGTCACTTAAACGTGTGGATGAAGACAATAGATAGTTAATATGTACCTATAAGGCAAGGTTTACAGTATTATTCTGCCAAACATAGCTCTTAAAGTTATCTGTGTATAATGTTTATTAGGCATTTTATTTCTTGATAGTAGACGTTACTTTGCAGGAATCCTTGAATGTATAACAAAATTCCCGCAAAGAAATGTATGCGAATAGCGATATTTGGAAAGATTTTGCATAGTGAATGGATTGGACATCTTTTTCTTCTAAGTAAATAACTAATACTAATCTTATAACGAGTTAGTAGTAGACCCGAAAAACCATGGAAGTATATGTATTGTAATATTATTAACTGCAATCTGCAATGCATATACAAAGCACCTTGCATTATGTACAGAAAACTTTGTGAGCTAAGTATATTTCATATTTGCTACGATAATTTTGAAAACACTGAGTGCTTATGGTACAAATATGAAATAACGATTAGTATTATTAACCATGTGTGCAGTTTGAATCATCATATTGTTATAATATGGCGATTCAAACTGCTTAGGTATAGATCAAATTGAATTTATAAATTAAACACTAACTGTACAGGAATCTATGAAATTGACGCATTAGTTACTTGCTTCCTTTCTTATAATTTTAGTTTCATTTAGATATTCAAGATCCAAGAATAGAATTGTCTGCTTTAAAATATTCAACATTTCATTGTTATTTAAAATAAATAACAATGAAATGTTGACTGAAAGATTCAAACCAACATAATAAAATCATACAAGGAAAACCACCAGTTGTTACAGAAATACATTACCAGTAAAATATTGGGTATTTGTAGTAAATATTACTATGTTTAACCATTTGGTCATTTGACTGACTAGCTGACGCCAAAAAGAGGAGTTTCTCAATTCAACTGAATGTTTGTTTCGTGTTTACTCGGTTAATAACAAACCGATTTTGATGTTTTTTATAGAAGAATTTAAAATGGGCCATGGTTCCGAGGTGGTCCCATATTATGTAAAAATTATTTATGATATCATTAACATAGACAAAAAATATGCACGATTAAGTAGAATTCAAAACAAATCTTGAAATAATTAGCTATCTTTTGAAAAACTAATTATAAAATCATGACGTGGTGATAAAATAATTGAAGTCAGATTTTGCAATTCTACTGTGCCTAAATTATACTATGGCTTATCTTTACTATTATTATAAAGAGGAAATGTTTTTTTTGTTTTTTTTTAAATGAATAGGCTCCGAAACTACTGGGCCGATTTCAAAAATTCTTTCACCTTTAGAATGCTACATTATGTTTGAGTAACATAGGCTTTGTTTCATCAAAATCGGTGAAATAGAATGAAAATTACGCAGGCGAAGCTGCGTGAAACTGCTAGTAAGGAATAAGGATGTCTTGGAGCAGGGTTTAGTGCTGTTTCAATAGGATTAAAACCCCTTTTATTGATTAATACATTAATCACGAGGATTTTTTGGTATTTATTTAACTTGATTGATTAAAAAGGCATCCAACCACCATCACCACAACTCGCGTATTTTTCAGGATATATTGTTATTGACTAACATAAAAATAACAACAGCAAATGAGTAATTTGCTGTTGTTATTTTTTTATGTTCTTTCTTCAGACAAGCACGCACAGAGACTTATAACCCTCTTTTTCCGGCGGCGGCGGATAAAAATAACTTTTAGCAGTGATAGTACTTGTAGTTACACCATGGATGTAGAGATGAAAGTGTGTCCGGGGAATAGTGTAAATAAAACATTTAGTGGACTATTTAGGTAATTTGTTTTGAAAGCTGCCATGATCGAGATGGTTTCTAAGAACATTTTAGCTAACTACATTTTAGGTTAGGTTAGGTAGGTTTATTTTTTATTTTAGGTAGGTTTATGTTGTTGTGCATGTTCGATAATAGGATTATCAGTATGTACGGATGAAAGCTACTTCTGTGCTTTTATGAACATCAAGTGGACATTTAACGGTTTGGATTTCGCGTCCTAATTGAAAAATAATATATAATTGATATCTCACAGAACCCCCTTTCGTCAGCGCAATACTTCGTGATTTTTGACGAACCTCGTACCTACTAGCCTTACGTGACTAATGGATGATCCCTAAGTGGAATACGATGGAATATTTGGAAGGCGAATACTCTAAATATCTAAACTATTGTTCTTTGTAAGCAAATTATATTTAAATATTTTGATGAGCCTCTGTCATAGAAATACTTCCAATATTCCTACGTATAGCTATGTTTTTACGTAACAAGGGAACGAACAAGCACGCAACTCTTAAGATGGTAAGAGATAATCTGTGGTCTACAGACACCATATTGTAGGTGCGTCGCTGTCTTTTGGCCAAGGTGTTAGGCCTATTATTGTTCAAGCTTACAGGCTACCCTACCCACCTGAACGGAATATGACATTCTCGTTATGGCGGAAGGAGAATGTGAGGCAGTGGAGAAATACTTGGACGATTTGTACCACGGCATTCTTCGACCAGTGGTAATGACTCATTTAATCTTTGCTGGCCTCTTAAGAGCTGATGCAAACCATGATGAAGGCAGACGGTCTATTCTATACAGGAGACCTGGACCACTACTGAGAAAATGTAAGTATATAATCACATCTATGTTCTAGGGGTACGGCCGGTTGAAGTTGACTTGGGGTCTCGGGTTCAAGTCCTGAGTCAGGCAATTCAAAATATAATTTTTTTTTATGATATTGGAAGGCAAACAAGCAGACGGATTTTCTGATGGTAAGAAATTCACGCCGCATAGAGACATCAACGGTGGTAATGGTGCGTTGTCAACCTGGGGCCGGGATGTTAGGCCTCGAGCAAAAGTAAATTTACCGGCTACCTTACCCTCCGAACCGGAACACGTCATGACGTTATGGCGACAGGAATAGGTAAGGCGGTGGTACCAATCCGGGCGAGTCGCTGCTAAACTCTACCACCTAGTCAGAATTCACGGTGTTAGTGACGGTGAGCCTTTGCTCGCCTTTTACGAGCTGCCTGACAAGGAAGGCAGATGGTCTATTCTACAAAGGAGCCCGGACCAACACGGGGACTTTTTAAACTTTCTATTAAAAACAAAGTTGTGCGGGTTTTATAAGTATCCGTTTGGCGATAGGATTGCCACCTATATCATTGTACCTACTGTGACTGGGCCCACCACTTACTCGCTCTCTCGAAAAATAAAAGAAACACATCAGTGTGCTGAGTGTGAGTTTCGCACGAATTTACTTTACTACTGCGTTTGCGTTTAGACGATCCAAATGTATGGAATAAAATAGTTGCATCGACTGTCCGCTAGAGGCGCTGACAATAACTCCATACATCAAGGTCGTTAAACGTAAACGCGATAGTAAAGTAAATCATTTCAAAAACACACACTAAGCACACTGATGCGTTGCCAACTTTAACCTAACCTAACCTTAAAGGCTTAATGGCACCCTACGTCCAAATGGAAATACGACAAGCAATTGATAGCGCGTGTAACATTATTCGGAATAGTCATATCAGGAATCTACCGCCTATTTGATGTCACTATTTTTGTGACAAATAAGCTATGGTTTTCCTGGAGTCCTTATTTACGATCTTTCTGACGAAATTGTTATCAATGCCTTACGTTATGGAAGACAGGGATACCCCTTTAGTAACTTATGCCAGAGGGTTAATATCCCAGGTTCTTATTAAAAAGACACCAGGTCACCTACATAATCTATATTATACTTTTTTTTTCAATCAGGATATAAGCTATTTCTCTCTCTGCTCTGGAGTCTGGACAAGGTGAGATCTTACCTTTATCCTGTTCAAGGTTGAGTATCTTTTCACGGACAATGTGGTGCGCGTCGCTGACGGTGAACTCAGTCTGGAACATAAGTGTTTTCGTCACAGCGCCATCTTCCAGCATTATCTTTAGGGAAAGCGGCGCCATCTGTTGACAAACGAAAAACATTAACTGTAGTACATCAATAATTTGAATGTCAAAACTAGCCTCAGGTTTGCTGCTATCCCGACCCAAATTCTTTGCTGCCAAAAATGCAGGAAAGCCCAAAACATGCAAAAGTTTGTGATGTGTGTAGATATTTATAAGATGAAGTACCTAGGAAAATAAACTTTTTTACAAAATAAAACAGAAAATAAACAAAGGACTCCTGGAGACAACCGGGGCCTATAGTCACCACAGATGGTATAGATGCGTCACGTCACTGTTCTTTGGCCAGTGTGTAGGGTTTAATCTACAAGTCTACCGACTACCTTACCTTCTGAAATGGAACACGGCAGTGACACACATAGTTTTTATGGCGTAAGACATAGGTAAAGTGGTAGGTAGATCCCCTTACGGGAAACTAGCTGCACAGTCAGAATCCGTAGGAACATAGATTTTCGCACTTGTTTGTGTAGTGTGCGACCTTGTGTGAGATTGGAGGAGGAGATAAATAACTTTTAATACCGCGTAGCACGCCAAGTTAAGATAAATTAGAGTAAGAATCTACTAACTATTTAGAAATCCCAGTGCTACTGACAAAAGTTTACAATCAATCTGTATCCAGACAGTTTCTTATTTTCAAAAGCAATGATTTTTTATGTTATAGGAAGTTAAACAAGCAGGCGGATTTCCTGATGGTAAGAAATTCACGCCGCCTAGAGACAACAAAGATGGTAATGGTGCGTTGCCAACCTGAGGTCAAGATGTTAGGCCTCGAGCAAAAGTAAGTTTACCGGCTACCTTACCCTCCAGACCGGAACACGTCATGACATTATGGCGGCAGGAATAGGTAAGGCGGTGGTACCAATCCGGGTGAGTCGCTGCGAAACTCTACCACCTAGTCAGATGTCACGGTGTTAGTGATGATAAGCCTATGCTCGCCTTTTACGAGCTGCCTGGCAAGAAAGGCAGATGGTCTATTCTGCAAAAGAGCCCGGACCAACACGGGGGAATAAATGATGATGGAAAAAATAGTATAACAGTCGGCACTATTAGCAAGCTATTTAATTGAATATCAGAATAAAAAAATGGTAAGTACAGCTTCATAATAGTCGACACAAAACTTCACGAATTTGAGCTAACTTGCTAAGCTAGAGATTAAACACGTTCTGGGTTGTTAACATGCCTTCCAACAAAGGTAACCTTGGAGGAAACTTTGCTTCTATCTTCCGTTGATTAATAAATTAAAGTCCAGACCAGACGTATAAGTACAAACCAATGTTTACAACCGTCTAGAACCCCTATTAGTCGTCATATTCATCTAAGGTCGGAATGACAAGATCTAATCTTTCTATCACTATCACTTTCACGTTATGACGTCACGGCAACTGTCATTCATAACGATAGAGAACGCTAAACGATTGCGTACAGAGCCTTTGCCATGAGTTAGTATAGATTACTTTCGGTCTTTTTTTATGATATTGGAAGGCAAACAAGCAGGCGGATTTCCTGATAAAAAGAAATTTCCGCCGCCTAGAGACATCAAAGGTGGTAATAATGCGTGCAACCTGAGGCAGGGATGTTAGGCCTTGAACAAAAGTAAGTTTACCGGCTACCTTACCCTCCGAACCTGAACACGTCATGACGTTATGGCGGCAGGAATAGGTAAGGCGGTGGTACCAATCCGGGTGAGTCACTACGAAACTCTACCACCTCGTCAGATGTCACGGTGTTAGTGATAGTAAGCCATTGCTCGCCTTTTACGAGCTGCCTTGCTGGAAGGCAGATGGCCTATTCTTCAAAGGAGCCCGGACCAACACTCCCCGTGTTAGTTACTTTCTTTAAGTTAAGTTAGTTACTTTTCGAAATCTATGGCACTTTTGGTCCAAAAAATGTGTTTCTCTTAGATACCAATGGAGGCGCTGTTCAAAGTTTTCATAAAAATAATTTACAGAGATGGTAGCGAGTGTAGTCACTTTGACAAGCCGTAAACTCATGGTAAGGGCTCTGAGCCTTTACCATGAGTTGGTATAGACTAGCAATCAGTAACTGACGTATCAAAACCTATAGCGCTTTTGGTCTAAAAATGTAGGTACTGGTCTTAGTGGATTTATTGACCAGTAGAGGCGCTGTTCAAAGTTTTCATACAAATAATTCGTAGACGCTAGCGAGTATAGTAAACTCGACAATACATAAATTAATGGTAGGGGCTCAGAGCCTCGACTATGAGTTGATATAGATTACGTTCGGTAAAGAACGTGTTGAAATCTATGATACTTTTGGTCTAATAATATGTTTCTTTCAGTTAGTAGAGTTTTGCAGAGACTCGCCAGGATTGGTACCACCGCCTTACCTATTCCAGTCGCTATAACGTCCAACGCTTGCCGTTGACGTGTTCCGGTTCGGAGGGCTAGGTAGCTGGTAAACTTACTTTTGCTCGAGGCCTAACATCCCAGCCTCAGGTTGCACGCATTATTACCACCTTTGATGTCTCTAGGCGGCGGAAATTTCTTACCATCAGGAAATCCGTCTGCTTGTTTGCCTTCCAATAATAAAAAAAACTTGACAAGGCGTAATCTCATGGTATTAGGGCTCAGATCTTAATCTTAAACACAAAAAATAAAAACAAATCGCACAAAATATTTCGACGTCAATTCAAATCTTGTGGGAACCAATTTTAGTATTCTATTTTTGTTTGAAAGCAGTTTCTTCTGGTGTTTACACTTTTGATAGGTAAACGCTTGTACTTTTCCACTAGGTAGGTATACACTTTATTCACTATTTTATGTTACGCTAAAGTCAATCGGTTTCATTTTTCACAGCATCTTCCGGGCTTTATGACTATATAAAGATAAAAAGTCTGTTTTAATTTAACGTTCAATTCCTATTTGATGTAAGCTAGGTACTGAAGTTAAATTAAAACAGACTTTTTATCTTTAGCTATAAAGCCCTGATGATGCTGTAAAAAGTGAAACCGGTTGGCTATAGAGTAACACAAAGTATTAAATAAAGTGTAAGTATAGTGGAAAAGTACAAGCGTTAACCTTAATAAAAGTGTGTAGGTATACAATGGAATTCCACCAAGTGACGACGATAACAAGTATAGATTCTTCTGGTATTTTCCATTCAAATTATTAAAAAATTCGACAAGAAGTTTTTCATGAATAATAAAAAAAATTGTCAATATTTGTTTAGTTATAAATAAACATAGTATTGAAATGTAGTCGATATTTTCAATTTTACAAGTTACGTTCAAATTATTCACATATTATAATCTTTCCTCAATAAATTTCCTGTCTACGACTCACTCCCTATCACAACCCGTTATTTTAAAACCAAGTTATAAATTTCCTTTGCAGAGGTTTAGGATGATTTTCTTGTTGTTCCTAGACCTTGGGTTTGAACCTCTGACCTTATGAAGTGAATTCCATCGTCAAACCGTTAGACCTCGGAGGCTAATGTTACACTACCTTGGTGATACATTTTACACTTAGTGTCTAGTGATGCTAGTGATTAATACGATGAAAGATGCGTCAACCTTCGGAATACCATAATAACAAATATTTTATATCCGTGTCCACATGTGACTCAACTAACATACTGACATACTCGCCTAACAACTCCGAGCGAACGAACTGACGAAGCTCGGATTCGAATGCCGACTGTAGAGACATTTGTAGAGTCATACATATTCTTGAGTGTTTCTTAAATTTATTCCAGTATCTATTTAAGTGTTTCTATATCGTTACTCATTTCATTAGTATCGTTGACTAACATCGATAACACAAGCGAATAATTTGCTTACTTTAGTGTTGGTCTTTGCTTACTTTAGTCCAGTTTGTGTAGGCTTACCACAAAAATTTATAATTTATAATTTTAAAATCTTTAAGCATCTCCATAATACTGGTTTTAAACTTGAACAGCGCCTCTATTGGTAATTTAGAGAACTAAATTCCAAACCACAAACTCTACATTATAATATTTAAATTACCAAACTTAGCAACTTATCAGAGATTAGTAAATTATATATAAAATGTTGTCTTTCATAATATTCAATAAATCAATTCAACAACACTCTAAAAGGCCTATCTCTATCTTTAAGATAGGTTATTAATATTGGCTGTTAGACCGTACTTCAATCAAGAATTGAGGTTTTTTTTAAAAATCTTTTTATTACAACACAAGGTGTTTTCTGAGACTTTTTCGTCATTTTACTTATTTGGCTATCGTGAGGGAACTATTTGGGTTATAGTCCCAATAGTAGGTAGCTTTCGTCTATCTTCAGGTCTCCTATCAAACATTATAGCCCATGCGTTACAATATGCATTAAACAAATAGACACATAGGTATATTATATATTATATTGAGTTTAGTATATTTGTGTAGGTAATTAAATCACTACGATTCCTAGCTGCCCAAGTGCTGTTCGTTAGGAATGCTACCAACGCCCATGCTATTCCTATCACCATAGCGTCAGTGCTCGTTACTGCTGTAGTCCATGCTGAACGGCAGAGTAGCAAGTAAACTTGCACACGTGACCTTATATCCCAACCAAAATATAGCAGCGCACCAGTGACATCTATGGTCTGTCATCACATCAATAAAACCGCCCGCTTAATATATAAAAAACTGCCCAGAACATAGCCACAAAACGATCCAAGTGAAAATAATAAGTTTTTCAAATGTTTACGTCATGGCTTTTAAATCAAAAGCTTGTTTTTGAAACGAGGTTTTAGGTTTTTAAATAAGTTATAAATACTGCTTTTATAGACGTCACTTCACGTACACAACCTCGTAGATATCTGAAAATACTTTATATTATCCTACTAATGTTATAAAAGCGAAAGTTTGTAAGAACGGAGAGATGTTCGTTACCTACTTTTTCACATAAAACTACTGAACGGATTTATATGCAACTTTACAGGAATACAGTTTATACATCGTAATAACTCATTCGTTACGCTACTTTAGCACGCGAGTGGAAGCTAGTATGTAGTATGATATAGAGGTCATTATATCTGCGATACCGTGTTAAGTATACTAGTCTGATGCTTGCCGCGTAGCCTAAGACTAAGAGACATTTTGTCATCAACATTCAACCTGATGCGCCTGAACATTTAATAAATAAATGATAAATATCCCTGGATAGGGTTACCATATAGAAATTTCAAAAACCCTGAGAAATTGGTCTAAATCCAATGAAAAATCCTGAGATTTTGTCGCGATCGTCAAAAATAATAGAAAAAAAAAGTATCTTCACGCCCATATCCCCGAAGAGGTAGGCAGAGGTACAACCAAGGCGCCCCCGACTAGCCAAAGACACTAATGCCCGATTTCACCAAGAGCCCCTATATTTTAGGGGACCTTTTAACGTTACTTATGGGACTGTTTTCATACAAAACAGTCCCCTAAAATACGTTAAAAGGTCCCCTAAAATATAGGGGCTCTTGGTGAAATCGGGCCTCAGTCCCACAATGTGATAGGTGGCAAGCCTACAGCCAACCGGGCACATTTCCAATCCCGACCAACATTTCGTAATTAGAAAATTGGAAAAATCCAATTATCTTTTTGTTGGCCGACCCGGGATTCGAACCCGGGACCTCATGCAGTCAAGTCCACCACAGAGGCGATAAAATCAAAAATAATCATGTTAGAAAAAAAAATTATGCACTGCGCGACACACACACACACACACAAACACACACACACACACTTCGCACGGGACGTCGCGGTGCGCTCAGCTTATTCTCCCCTCTCACTCCCACGCACGCACGCAGCAACCGCACCTCTCCTCTCCTACCCCATACCTCGTAATATAGCTATTTTATTTAAAAACCCAAAAGTCCTAAGATTTGACCAAATTTTCGAAATCCAGTCGGATTCCTTAGAAACGCCTCAAAATCCTGAGATCTCAGGACAAATCCTGAGACATGGTAACCCTATCCCTGGACAAGTCATCAATCTAACCAAAAGTAAACAAATTTTATATTAGGGTTATGGGTGTTAGACAACGATTCTAACACATAAAAGTACTTAAATAGATACCAGAACAAACTAAATAAGTACCCAGACCCGGAAATGCAGACATCTAAATGTTCATCACCATGCCAGCCCCCTCGGGTATCGAACCCGAGCCTCGCGGTTGGTCGTTGTAGTTAGGCGTGTACGGCGTCACTCGCTACATACAACGACATCATAACAGCAGATTGTATTCTTTAAAATTTGATAGAAAACGAGTTCTGTTATAAATACCTTGAACAAATAACGCGTCAACCTCCCGTCACTCCGAATATCCACCAATATCTGTCTGTCCGTGTGCACAACTGACTCAGTAATGATCAGTGTTGTCCTGCTCCTACAGTAGCGGGTGAATCATTGCCTGCCTTATTGTGAATATTGTGATAAGCCTCTGTAGGGTTTAACAACATTTCAATGTTCTAAGTTATTATCATGTTATGACATTCTAGATTTATGTATGACTAGCTGTTGCACGCGGCGTTGCCCCGTCCCACAGGAACATTGTTTCAGGTTTAAAAACCACCCTATGAATGGATGTAGGTACCCGGGGAGACCAAGGTTGACGGTCCACGATCAGTTCACTCGGATATTATCTGAAAATGTTGTCAAGAGTCTCCGAAACCGACTTGTTTGTATGAAATATGAAAAGGGTAATGAATGTGAAGGAAGCCAGACAGGTTTGGCAAGATTGTGGGGTCTAGCACTCGATACCAAGGTTGGCATTCCACGATCAGCTCACTCGGATATTATCTGAAAATGGTGTCAAGAGTCTCCGAAACCGGCGTGATTGTATGAAAAGGGTAATGAATGTGAAGGAAGCCAGACAGGTTTGTCAGGATTGTGGGGTCTGGCACTCGATACTCTCTGCCTACCCCGTAAGGGACTTTTCGTGAAGATATGTATGTATGTATGTAACTATTCTATGTATTAACACATGTTACCCTCTATCCGTCTTATTATTAAACACGGACTAACAGAGGAGTAAATTAAGTTAATATTATAGTCTATAATATTGTAATAAAGACTATAATAGTAGGATAACCTTGGAGTAATTTACTCCGTGTTTAATAATAAGACGCTATTTGTAACAAATTTCATGAAAATCGGTTCAGTGGTTATTCTCTGAAAGAGTAACAAACAAACAGACAAACGTTCGCATTTATAATGTGAATAGGACTATATTATGTTGCCTGCGGCTACGCCTACTTATTATTATTTAGTTTTTCCGCGAGCATTCGTTTAGGTGTCGAGATAAAAAGCAGTACTATGTAATTCTTTGTCTGCACCCGTCAGGAATCGAACCCTCGGCTCAGTTGGTCGAAGGAGCTAGGCATGTATGCGAACCCCTCGACACGCGGTGGCCAGATATTACAATAAGAAAAACAAAGAACTTAATTAAAGCAACTTTCAAATTAGAATCCCTGTTATCCCTAACTTCGTTCCACCCGTTCAATTTGTACGTGAAAAATTAAATGTTTTTTCTAGTCTCCTAGTCTTAAAAAACTTTTATCTCAAATCTAAGTCTCAAGTAATCATTCAAACTATCACCACAGGTCATTTTTGTAATAACTAGCTCCTCCGGCGAACTGCGTTCCACCCGTACAGTTTGTATGGGAAAAAGTAAAATGTTGATTTTTCTAGTTTCCCAGTTAAACGGTATAAAAAGTTTCATATGTCCGTCCCCTAATTCTAAACCAATCTTTTAATTTTTCAGCCAAATCGGTTTAGCCGTTAACGAGTTAAGTATAAAATAAATAGTGTAACTAACATGACTTTTCTTTATACGATGTTTCTTAATTACTATTTTCTTTAACATGTTTATTATGTATTTAAATTACATAGTATATTATTATTATAATATAATCTGACCATCACACGTTTTAGTAAACAATAAAGAGCGTAACCGCAAGAATCCGTGTTTTCTCAAATTAAGTGTAGGTACCTACCTACTAGGTACTTAGACATCAGCATGGTTATACTTATATTTAGCTATCCCTTCTTCACCTATATAGGTCGACGATTGTTGTCCAAATACTTTAGCATACAATGACTCGTCTGAAGGTGACGTCACGCATGACGCGTCATCGACGTCCTTATCTCAACCTCAGGGTCACTCACACTATGTAAAGGGCTTTGCTTAACGTCTATCAATAATTGTAAACACCTCGTGCCATAGTTATAGGTATTACCAGGTATTACTAAGCTTAACCTAAAAATATTTTTTAGTTTAAGTTTAGTACCTAATAGTGGACGCAGAACATATTAAATGGGTACACTTTGTGTCTGACGTGGGTTAATTGTGTATGATAAAATTTTATTATAAAAATAAAGGTGCTTGCGATTTGCTATGTTTGATTCCACCTCCTTAATATAAGGTTGCCTGGAAGAGATCTCTGTTTTGGCGATAAGGCCGCCTTTGTGTATCACTTAGTTTTTTAAGTTTATTTGTTTTTTATTTATTTTAGTGCACTATAAAGAGTTATTCTGTTCTATATGCACTTGCGAGTAGTGGTATTAAATTAGGTATGGTAGTACACTTAATTCATATCTTCAGGCTATTTCCCTGCAGGATAGGCAGAAGTGTTGAGTGTCAAGTGTCACGATTCCCAGAGGACTGCCTAGCTTTCCCCACATTTATTGCTCTTTTCATACAAACACTCCTGTTTTAAACTCTTGTAATTGGTACTCGAGCGATTTGATCATGGTATAGTGGTAGACCAACTCAAAATCAAAACAATGTGTCATCAAAATCGGTAAAGTCGAAGTGGAAATACCTATCTGCTATGATAGAGCTATGGACAGAGATGAGTATATAAACACAACTAATATTACAAAATATTTTTTTATTAATTTGTACTTAAAACTTGTATTTAGTAAAAACAATTCAAAATCACTTGTGTTTGTCAATAAACATATGCATTATTTTCCTCATTAGTTTAGATTCTAGCAAAAGGAAAATAATATTAGAATATTTGTAATGGACCATTGAACTACAATTTAATCTCATAAATTCCATTTTAATTATAATAAAAATACCCTTTAGTATTAAACAAAAGAGTTGCCAGGGTATAAACTTAAAATATTATGTTTAGGTGTAGACTCGTATGTACTATAATATACGTATAGTATATTAATATACGTACAGTACGGAAGTCGTTTAGTTTCTAGATATTTTTTTTGAAATGACTAACGCTGTGTATCGCCTTTTAAAACATATTCAGCAGTTCGATTTTCCGTTATATTTGAATTGGCTATATTAATTTTGCTAAAACGATACATTTTGAATTTCGTGCTATCCTTAACGCAATCACCGCCCTTATTCCGTTCAGTCTTTTGATCTCCGATTTGTTATCAGTAAGGAATCATTCTAACTAAATGTGAAATTGCATAATTTTGCCTATTTACGGTCTTTTTATATCTTTCTTTGAATGTTCATTCTTAACTGTCCGTATCAGGATAGATATAAGCGTTTTTTATAAATATCGGTGCCATATAGATACCTACTAAGGTTAAAATAGAAATTGATGCACTTTGTTTATTTTTTGGTAAAAAAAATTCAAATTCTAGCGCTCAGTGCCACCATGAGCATTACCAGATATTAATAAATCAATCAAGACAATATTTGATCTCTGGTATCAGTTATCACTTATTAAGTGTTTAAACAATTTCATAAATATTAATATTTATGCAAAGAATCTTAATCCTTATTCATGATTTGTTCCAACTCATAATCTTGCACCACTTGAAATATTTTACTTTTCGCCTGATTCAAATGATAAGGACTAAATTTCCTTAATGTAGCGCCTATTGTTATTAAAAATACATCTAACGGATCAGCGGGGTTCAATTCTTGGTATGTATCATTGGTAAAGCTACAATTATTGTCTTCTTGACGAGTTTTATAAGTTAAATTAGGTTTAATTTCTCTCTCGTGGGTTACGAAATTTTCTTCACTGTTAACAAATTCTGCTGCTGGCACGCCTATATCACAATTATCAGTACTTTCGAGTAAATCTTGGTATTCTTCTGTGTACGTATTAGGTTCCTTGAAATAAGGTAGCATGAAAGACATCTCTTCCTCGTATTTATAGCGGTGGCTTGTTCGGTTTGGGTTTCTCATTCTGTCCCGAATTTTACGACGCATCATATCGCGGATATTGATCCAACGAGTTTTGCAGAGTTGAGCTGAAAACAATTAATTACACTTGTAAATACTTAATAAGAATTAGGTATGAGTAGAATAGTAGTAGTCATGTATATCCAAGGTGTATCCTTTACATGGAGACGAGATTTTATATTATGCATTCATCTTCTTAAAATGCCTACATTCACATTCATTTTCTAAGTACTTATTTATTTTTATGTCGATCTTGTGCAAAAAGCCTTATTTTTGTTAGAAAAAGTATTTTTAATTTTTGCTTGTAGTTGGAATAAAAACAATATTTAAAGCGCCATCTAAATTTTATGACATAAACTTCAATACCACTATTGACACAATATTTAATAAACATTGCACTAGTCGTCCATAGATGTCAGTTAAATATAGATAATTTATTGTATTGAAATAGTATGTTGAAAATTTACTAAACCGATTTTAAGGGTCATATAATTTTAATAACCCAGCTTTTTCATCGTGTAAATATTAATTTATTTTTCCCATTGTTTAATAATTATTACAAATTAGTAATAGCTATGCACCTATATTTTAACAGTGATTACATACTAGTGCAAAAAATGTGTTAGTTTTTATTTTGGTATTTAATATTTATAATACCCAATTTTCAATTTTAAAACTGAGTGCAAGATGTTGCTTGTTTATTAATTACCTATTTTATAAACCTAATACGCTTTATTGTAAAACACAAAAATCACCGCTGTATTTGTTGTTAAGTACACAATAATATTCCTCAGGTACCATAAACGTATAAGTACCTACCTAGAAAGTACCTAACACATATAGTAAACATACACAATATTACCGAAGGTCGTAACTGTTTTATATTAGGTACTTTGTTCTCAGGTAAATGAGAGGGTGTCTGGTGTGTAGGTAAATAAATTATTCAACTTTGTGAATGAATACGATTACCTGGCCGATTCAAGGAGTCGCCGATTTTCTGCCAAACAACCTCTCTGGTATCAAAATCCAGATATTTTTCATGTTTAGGATTATAAATAACTGGGTTTTCTTTCACTAAGTTCACTAACTTCAAGTCCAAAGTCTTGTTGAATGGCAACGGCATCGTGTCGTGATATTCACGTCCCTGAATCGTGACTCGTAACAAATTGCGACGACTTCAATACGTGGTCCGTGGTCGTGACGTGACATTTGACAGGAACACAGAACAAAATATAAACATAGTAAACATTGATCGGCGCCCGGCAGCCTACCCACGCGCTGTGTTACTAGTTCTTAACTCTTATTTAACTACAAAAATAATTATATGTTATATTGATGTAGCCATATGAAGTACATGTATAGTAACGGTAACCAGAAACGTTTTGATAAATATTATTTTTTACACATATAAGATCTTTAATAATAAGATTTTTGTTATTTATCAAACATTCGGTTGTTGGGAACTTTTTTTATTATAAACTAGATTCAAAACATTTTATTAATATTTTCAGCTTGGTTCCACAACGCCTCGTAACGATGAATATTAATTAATTAAAGTGTAGATTAAAATTTGTTTTAAAATTGATAAAAGATTAAGGACCCCTGCTGTTGATGTCATATGTGCATCATTATGTGCCACGAGTGCTAGGCCTAATGCAAATCTACCTGCTACCCTACTCTCCGGACCGGAACACGTCAGTGCATATCTCATTATGGCAGCAGGAATAGGTAAGGCGTTAAATCCCTATCCAGGCAAGTTGCTGGCCAGCAGGTGGTAGATCAATAGTGGTTATGCCAATAATGATTCACTAAGCCCATAAACGAATATATGGATATCTCTAGGCAAATTATTTAATTTAAGCTACTGCTATTTAAGTATGCTTGTGTTGTGGGCGTTAGTTAACGATACTAATCTTAATCTTAATACGTGAAGAAAAAACTTTTGACTCCTTTTTACGAAAATTGCGCTGACGGTCGAGTATTTAATTGTGCACACTTATAGCTTATGTATAGGAGAAGTGCAGAACACTAATGTATTTCAGTAATAATAGTTACAAAATGCAATAACTCAATTTATAAAACATTACACATACTGCCATACATTTGACACACATAAACAAGAATATTGAGAACGACAACATGTCACAGATGGCGCACAAACTGAATTTATAATGTTTGGAAACAAATTTCTCTTATCAAAAAGTTAATTAACAGCAGAACCTTAATAATGTTTGAACATTATATTTTGATAATTTATATTCAATAAAAATGTATTATGGTCAAAGTTCGACTAATAGGTAACCACGATTACATAGAAATACTTAAATAGATATATACCAGTACATTAAATACATACAATAACTAGCTGCACCCCGCGGTTTCACCCGCGTAAGTCTCAATCCCGCGGGAACTCCGGGATAAAAAGTAGCTTATATGTTATTCTGAGTCTTCAGCTACCTACATACCAAATTTCATCGTAATCGGCTTTGTAGTTTTTGCGTGAAAGAGTAACAAACATCCATACATACAAACTTTCGCATTTATAATATTAATAGGATAAACATCCAGACCCGGAAACAAGGACATCGATGTTTATCACACAAATACCTGAATCCACCTGAAATCGAATCCTAGCCTCGCGGTTGGTCAATGAAATTAAGCGTGCACGATAAACTCTCGGCCAATGAAGCGGTCCTAGCTAGTATCTTACATACTACCACGTACGGAGGCAATCTATTGTACTCCAAGGGACTGTGTTAACGTGAGGATTAAAGAATGAGTCAACAGAGAGAACCAGCATAAATATTGACTCAGGAATCTGAATAAAATAAACAAGTTAATAACTTTAAACAAATTCTCACTATTGTTGTGTTTCTGAACACAACATCTAAAAACATTAACATCTTTTTTTCTTTTTCGCTTACAGAAAAAGATTCTTTAGTAAACGTAAGAAGCTATAACGAAAGCACATAATTTGCTAACTTTTGTCTAGGTCAGATTCAATTTGTGTAAATTGTTCAAGGAGTTTTATTAATAGGTAACATCTTAAAGCTAGTTAAGTAATCTGTAGGAAACATGATCTTCGTAAAGGGATAGACTGGAGAGCAAAAACGAATCAGTCAGTCGTGTAAAAATATTTAAAAAAAAATGGACAATAATTAGTAGTTTAATTATTTTTTTAGGTATGCGTTACTAGCAATTCTGGGCATATTATTGTAGATGGCAATATTAGTCTAATAGAAAGAGCGAGGAGTTTACGATCGAGTTGCGAGACTGCTGACTGGCGCCTGGCAACGGAACGGCAACGTCGCGTAGCCTTTCCGTGAGGCGTGCGAGACAATAATTATTAAATAGCTAAGTTGGGTACCTGTTTATTTTTTTTCTATTGAAATATTATTGCCGACTCTTGATACATAATTATTTAATTTGGATAATATCTCGGTATAAAAAGTAAATTTATCAAAACTTTGTTTCAATCGTTTTTTGGAAACCCTGCTGATATATTTTATTTACACAAAAAAATTTAATTTATACAGCTCCGCTTGAGGGAAAATTTTTTTGTGAAAACTCAAAAATATCACCATCCATGGCTACTGATACTCCTCATGGAGATGGAACTTAAATTTCGCACTATTTTAGACATATTTCGATATAAATTCAATTTCCTTATAAAATTGTGCATTGCCAATCTTAAGTAGCCCTTTCAAAAGACGTGGGACTTCACAGTTTTGTTATGTACAAATGTGTTTCTACTACCCACAAGTTCCTTGTCATTCTTACACAAGCAACTTATATCCTGCTCAAAATTCGGTAAGATTAAATCTTGTCCAACTTCTGCTAAAATATCTTGATTTTGGATATGGTAACATTTTGTGAACGCCTAAGCCATAGACGAGGAGAAAAAGAAGAATAGCCAACATTCAAGTATTTTATTCTGTCAACGTTGGTACTTAGTTGATACCATTACCTTTTTATTTTTAATTTCATTATCGATCGTACACTCGTGTCGATTCAGGGCAGTCCCGATAATATTATAGTAGTACTATTATTGTAATATAATTTAAGACTCCTACTATTAATGTATCTTGAAAATGTATTCTACATTTGTTATGCTTAACATATTTAATGGTATGCTTATACTTGAAGAATAATGCTATAGCTTTATAAACATGGCAACCGTATTAGTTACACTTTTTGTAACTTAAGGACGGCTGAACTGATTTGGCTGAAAATTTATTGGGAGATAACATAAAACCTGGAAAAAACATTTTAATTTTTCCCATACAAACTAAACGGTTGGAACGAAGTTCGACGGAGGAGCTAGCTATTTAATACAAACTACCTTGTCAATATGTAGTCCCTCTAAATATACATACTAACATATCCAAACAGGGTTTCTTAAAAAATATAACTACCTTTTAATAGGGTAAATAAAAGAAAACTTGATAACTATTTACGACATAATATGTATTTTTATCGTATGTATTGTGTTATGTATCTACGCTTATTTGTATCTGTATTAAGTTGTATAACTCACATTATTGCCAGGGATGAACTAGGTATCAATCATCGATAACAATTTTCTCGCGCTTATCAATAGTATCCAAAGTAGGTAGACCGTACAAATTCACCATTCAGGCAGTTAAAACATTTACATTTTTCTAAGAATTTTTCTATGTAAGACACATAAGTATCAGGTTATATTTGTACACAACGTAGGTAGCAAATTTCGTTTAATACGTTCAAAAATATATTTAAATAAATATAGTCTCTGTTGTAGTAATCTTAACATCTTGTGGAGATGACTCATTTTGTTGCTGTTTCTGAACGATTTGTTGCAAGTCATGTTCTTGGACAACTGCAAATATTTTACTCTTTGCTACATTTAGATGATACGGTGAAAACGTTTTTAAAGTTGCCCCAATACTTAAGAGAAACGAATCAACTGGATCTGAAGAATCAAATTCTGACGGCGGAGTTGGAGACGAAACAACAAATGATGATGTACTCATGGGATCCTCTTCCTCCGTAAAAACTCTTTTTCTCTTCTTTTTTTTCGTGTTCGACTTGCTTAACTTCTTTACATTCACTTTTTCTAAAGGCTCCTCAAAATTATCGCTATCAACATCATTTGCTTCCATATCTTCAAAATAATCTTCATTAAGTTGTTCCACACTTTTATCATCAAATTCCAAATCTTCATTTTGAACAACTACATCTTTGAAAAAGGGTTTTAAGAAAGACACTTCATTTTCGTATTTGTAAACTTTCACGCGTTGTCCAGGCTCGCTGTTTTTCCGTAAAATTCGCCGATATACATCTCGTATATTCACCCACCTTACTTTGCATACGGCAGCTGTAAATAAATAATACATTGCAGATTATATTAAATACTTAAATAAATGGCACAAAATTTTACTTTCGAAAATGAAACACAATCGATCATCAAATCTCAAAGGGTAGGGGTTACACAGTACATATTTTTAATATTATCGTAAACTATAAATACAGCATACCCGGTCTTTTAAGTTCGTCTCCGATTTTCTGCCAAGCAACTTCCCTTGCATTGAAATCCATATACTTAAGGTGGTTATGGTCGTACAACACAGGGTTTTCTTTCACTAATCTCAGTAGTTTTATATCCAATTTCTCGTGGAATAACATTTTGGAAGGGCGTAATACGGTGACACGCGTACGTCGTACGATGATCGGTGTCGGGAGCGTCGTGGCGCGATCGTGTATAATCGTCTCGGTTCGGAAGTCGACTTTCGCCGTCGTCAGAACTTGCTGCCTATTGATTGTTGTCGGGTGATAACATATTAAAATCAGTGTGGACAGATTTAACATTAGTGAGGGATTTTAGTATCTATCCTACCTATCCTATCCTATATTATGAATTCTGACTTTTATTTGGTACAAATTACTTATGTAATCAAAGAACATATGTTATTATTTCGACAAGTATCTATTTTAAAAAGCTATTTAACCGGTCTTAATTTAACGGTAGCTTCACGCATGCCTATTTATGCAGTTAATCGGTGTTTGTCGTATTTCTCAAAACATTTATCGCACGGGTAAAAACGGGTACCTAAGTAGGCAATACAACTGTATGTTACACATGGAGCCAATTATACCAAACAATATATAGGTAGGTAGGTATTTGTTGCCCACGTGGTCTCACAATAATATTACTTCGGTATAAAAACTATCCTATGTGTTAATCCAAGTTACCCTCTATGAGTGTACCTCATGAAAATCGGTTCAGCAGTTTTAGCGTGAAGGAGTAACAAACAAAAACAGAAAGCCAAACTTTCGCCACAGAATAATTAGTACTAACGTATTTCGCATTTATAATATTAATAGGATGGGATTATTTTTGATAGATATCGCTAAGTATATTTGCTATTGAAAATCGTTGCCCTTGTATACATACAGCACTTGCAGCTGGATTTGATTACATGTTTTAATACATGTTAATTTATAATACATTATGTGTTAAAAAATTGTCAGTATGCTTAGTTTCTCTTTTCATGTGACATGAAAAATCGTCAAATTGGTAAAAGTGTACTTAATAAATATGACAAATAAGCAGACTCTCCATAAATATTTGTCAAACGCAGCAAATACTAATTGCCACGTCTGCCACAGAACAATGTATTTATAATAGTTCATTATTATGTACTTTGCCCCATTTTCGTTAAGCAGCATTAGTTATCTTTCTTTAGCATATTGCCTGTTGGTATTTCCTTTTCTTATGATATTGAAAGGCAAACAAGCAGGCGGATTTCCTGATTGTAAGAAATTCACGCCGCCTAGAGACACCATAGGTGGTGATGGTGTGATGCCAACCTAAGGCTGGGATGATAGGCCTCGAGCAAAAGTAAGATTTCCGGCCTAACCCTCCGAACCGGAACACGTCAACGGCAAGCATTGGAATTTATGGCGGCAGGAATAGGTAAGGCGGTAGTACCAATTCGGGCGAGTCGCTGCGAAACTCTACCACCTAGTAAGATGTCAAATACTTCTGTAAGACAGTTGGGTTGGGCATGTTAATTTACAAATACTTAAATTTCATTAAAATGATTTAAAATGTGGGCACTGTACTGTACAAAGGTGGACTAAATTATTGATGAATCAAAAAAAAGTATCTTCACGCCCATATCCCCGAAGAGGTAGGCAGAGGCACAACCAGGGCACCCACGACTAGCCGAAGACACTAAAGTCCCACAATGTGATAAGTGGCAAGCCTATCGCCAACCAGGCACATATCCAGTCCCGTGCAACGTTTTTTTTATTAGAAAATCGGAAAAACCCAATTTTCTTTTTGTTGCTCGTTCCGGGATTCGAACCCGGGATCTCAGTCCAACAACTGAACCGCTAGACTACAAAGGCGAATGAATGAATCGAATATTTTATTACCATTTTTTTTCTTTTGTTGTATAATAATTGTTTTCATACTGTATAAGCTTAATATTTAGGTAGATGGTTTGTTTTAATATTTAGGTAGATGGTATATATTACATCAAGCCGCTCCTAAATTGTTTTTTTTATTTCTACCGAGTTTCAGGTTGTGCCTAAAAAGAAATCGGATTTATGAGTAGGTAATAATAGTGCAAAATATACATACCTAAATACATATGTATATATCTCTGTCAAAAGTCAAACTTTGACGTGACCACAGAACAACTATAGTAGACGTGACAAAGGTACTCTTACTTTTTCGAGTGCCAAGTGCCACCTTTCCAACAGACCTGCCTTCCTACACATCCGTTATGCAAAATACTTAAAATTCTTACCACCTACGCTCTACAAGTCTTTTAATTGGTATCATGATACTGCTCTCTGAACGCTGTAGCAAGCACTCTCATCAACACAGTTCCATATTTGTCTTGTTTACTTGGGACACACCTCTTCACAGGAGACATCAGTATACCAACCCTACTGTTTTAACAGTAGATTTACTGTTTTTGACGTGATAACACTGTTTTCTGTTTTAGTAAGATTTTCTACTGTTTTTTATGCCAGTGTTGTTATTAATACAAATCAAAGGCATTTTACATACAAAATCTGAAATAGACGAATGTTACGCATTTGATGCTACTGAAAATCATATGAAAAATTTTAATAAAAGGAAGTACGATTTCAACAAAAACAATGAAACAGAAAATGTTTAGGATAGAGTAATACACAACAATGAACAATGTTTGTAATTTTGATCACCTATTTTTAATGAATAATATAATTGTTGTTTTTTTTAATAATGTACCTACTTTATAAAAAAAAGTAATAATTAAAGAAGTACTACTGGTAGTGCTGCAGTAGTTACATTAACTTATACATCTACATATATAACTAATTCTATGTCCCAATTGAAAGGTTTTTGAGATATGTAGTACATTTAATGTTTTGAAAATGTAATTTTACTGTTTTCTACTGCTTTTTATGATTAATCTACTGCTTTTCTATTTACTGGGGTTGGCAACACTGGGGGACATAGGGACATATCTTTGTAGAGTGACTCATGGTCCAGGCATAGACCACTTGATAAAAAATCTAAATTTCATAGAAACTGCTGAATGTAATCATATAAAATGCTTGTTATATCGGCAATCGTACAATGTCATGTCTACAGTCAAGGATCGAACCCAAGCCATAAATCGTGCATTCGAGTCTCACTGGTCACTGTCAGGGTAACAACGATCTGGTCCTGTCAGCGTTCTAGATCGCAATTGGCGAATCAAAAAGTTTACAAGAATGGATCAAAATTAGAACACAAATAAAAAAAAGCTTTATTACAAAAAAAACATTAAAAACTAAGGTATCTGAGAAAAATCTCATTTTATCGAATAAACATGTTATAAATAATCACCAAATTTCAACATAAATAATTAACGTTACTTCTTAAACTATGTTATGTTCAATCACACACATACAAAAATATTCTATTTCTTTTTTTTAAATAGTTATTCATATTAGACCAATTCTATATTTGAAAATTACATATTATGCGTACAGAAAAGTTTACTAAAATAAACAATTCATTCAGTAGTATCACTAAATCATGATTAGCATAATTTATAATAGTTATCTCTGGGCAATAATAAAAAATCTACGACTAAATTATATATACAATTAAAAATCATCTTCAAGTTCTACATATTCTAATTATTAATACATACATACATAATTAATACATAATTCGGAAAGTCACGAGGTGGTGTGTTCTACCTACAAAATACTGGTTCTTTACCGATTCCATAGCGTTGGTGCTTACAGTCGTCTTCCGTATAGTATATTTGGCCTACGATTCCAGGAATAAATTAGCAACGCACCAGTAACGTCTATAGTGTAGGCTGTGTAGGACTGTAAGCGCTCACTGTTGCTTTCACACTTTTCATTGGGACAACGTAATTCCTGATTGTAAGAAAAGCACAACTGACGCCAGGATGTTACGAATCTAGCGTATGGAAATGACGTATGACACAAGCGGACACTGACGTCCTGCGGTAGAAATATGGCGGAGGCGACTGAAGCCAAGTAAGGCAAGGTAACTTACTCTCTATCACCTAAAAATTTTACATCTTGTCATTATTGCCCTGAGATAATTTTATTACAATTCCCTTTTATTAAATTTGTATAATTAAAAAAAGCAGGTAAAAACTATATTACAGATCATTATAGGTTATCATTCACTAAGGCCATGTGGTAAGACTACTTCAAGAGTTCAAGTCACAGAATTTACATGCAGAGTGTCTGGTGTAGTTCTGCATTTTACAAGTTAAATATTTTAATAGGTGAAAACAATGTACACTAAAGCAGGGTCAATTAAATAGATCACATCTGACAAAAGTCAATCTTTGTAAATAATTGTCAAAATAAAACTTATTTATGCATTATTTTGACATTTAGTATAATAAAAACTACATAATTTAAAATTAAAAGGTTAAACAAATCTGCAATACTAACTTTGAACAATTAAATAATATTACTACAAAGACTGTGTCAAATATCGATGTACTGTCAAATGTGATCTACTAAATTGACCCTGATATAGAATTATTGTGATAACTTTTTTGGGTTTGTTTATAACGCCTAAAATTCTAAACAGCAACTATTTTTTATTGAGTTTTGAATAAGACAATCTAACAGTATGTTTGAGACCACGACTAACCAAATGTACATAGCACCACAATGTAATTAAAGGCAAAACTCTCGCCAACCGGGCACACTTCCAATTCCGGGCACCTATGAAATAGAATATTCAAAAACACATTTTGAGTTGCCCGACACGAGAATTGAACTCGGGACCTCACTGCTAACACCTGACCACTAGACCACAGATGACAATCGGCAATTTATTACTATTTTCTATCTATATTTGAATTGATTTTAATGTAAAATTCTTAATTCTTTTGTTACTGTGGAAGTAGATACATAAGTTTAACATAGTAGTCTTTACAGCGTACTTAAATGTTTAAAACTTTTCTGTTATAAGTAAAATTATCATATGTTAGCTTGTAAATTCTTTATAAATTAATTATGTATATACCTTTGCACACCCAGCGCTACTAGTAAATATTTGATATTTATTCATGGTAAAATATTAGTATTTTACTTTATTCATATTATTTAGTTTTGGATTTTACAAAAAACAATTTTGAATTGACATCATTAAATATATATAAATGCATTATAGACGGAAGTTAAGATGTATTCCAAATTTTAGATCGATCACATGTCAAAAGGCTCAAAACTGAGTTTCTCGATAACAAAGAAACAGATCAAGTTGAATCAACGCTTGTAAAAACGTTTCCATTTCTTCAATTCCTAGAGCATGTTTTACACCAGACACACCGCACACGCCTATACTACGAGTTACACCTATAAAGCACTATAAAATGGCACTTACGTTCATAATCACACGCTTCTTGTTTAAAATAAAAGCACAATACTATAATAGCTACCAACATCAAATTATAAAACAATATGACTTAAATGTGCAGTAAAACAATTGCACGGGCAGTATAATTGCATAGGCGGGTAAATATTACTCAGTGAATTATTTACGGCCAATTTCAATGAAGAAAAAAATATTTTCAGCATATTTTGTTTGGTCATTGAAATAGGCCGTTGGAGATAAAAAGGTGAACTGCCCAAATATTTCAATTGTCAAGATAACTTCCTATAGACCAAAATAATATAAAATATAAATATTTCATGTATAAAATATTGGAAGCTAATGGATTTCATGTAAGAAATACACATCGTCATCACAAAGGACGATATAAGTTTTTCACGATTTTGACCATGTCAATTTGACTATTTAATTTTAAAATTACATTTAATGCATTTTAGTTCATTCGTTTTTCACGACTCCGCATTAAAAATTTCGCCGTTATTGCTTTCTTATTTTGGCTCAACAGTAGTAAGTATAAATTCATTTACATATTATCTAGTAATAGACGATCACTCCGCCGTGTCCGGTTAATACTCGTTTCCTATAATCAACGAACCGTAAACCACATCGACCATACATCCCAATGTGTGGTCGATGGTAATCCAAAAGTGTTACCATGTGTACGTTGTCTTAAAGTAACGAGGCGTTACTTATAGGTATACCAAACATAGTTTGAATTATGTACCTGCGAAGAGCGACCGTAGTACAGTAGTACAATATCTTACGGACTTTTTGTAGAGGTTACGATTTTTACAAAAAATGCGGCATATCCGGATCCGGCGGATCCGGTGGTAGTTTTTAGAATTATATAGACGCGTCACAAGAATCTTTGTATAGATCCATGTGAATAAATATATTTTGAGTTTGAGTTTGACAATATTCGGTGTTAATTTAAATTTTTGTTCAATCATTATCCGTTGAGTGCAAATCGTTCATCTTATTTTTTTATTGATACATTATTAGACATGGGTAACTCAACCAAAATGGTTCAACCGCAGATCAGCTCACGAATTTTAACCGGAGCTGCAAACCGGCTCAAATTATCTATGGAATTCATGTTTGTCGCTCGCACCGAACCATATTACTCAATGATACTGTTGTTTCAGCCATTGATCATAGATATAAAAGTCATCAATTAACATTGCAATTGAACCTACGAATTTTTAACTTGAGCTGCAGATCTACCTTAAACATTATGTTATCGGGAATATTTAAAACAGTTCAGAGTTGATTTACTCACCTCAAATTATGATTGAATAAAAAATAAATATGTTTATATATTATAAATAAAATCGAAAATCAAAATAATTGCATTATAATGTTTGTACCCATTTTCATTATTTTTATGGTTGACTTTATGTCCACCGGGATTAGTAAGTAATTAGTAAACACCAAGTATATGAGATAATATAAGACGAATATGATACAATCTCTAATATGCATCCACTGCAGGCAGTAGCAAGATGCGACATGATGGTGGGTGTGGTGGGGCGGCTATATCTGGTACCAGGGCGAGCGGCGCACCCAGCGCAGCCGGTAGGCGCCCTGCTCGGTGCGGATCTTGATAGAAGCCCCCTCGGCTGCTTTCACAGTTTCTTTCACCTGGAATATTGGCATTTGAAAATTTAGCGTGGTGGTGGGTGATGATGTGGTTTTAAATATTTAAAATGTGAACTTACGCTCTGCATCAGGTTCTGCGCGTTGCCGACCAGCATTTCAGTTGCTTCCTGATCTTCTTCGCTACCTGAATTAGTAAATAACAATATTAAGATTTCTTTTCTGTCATCACATCCTACACCCACAGCTTCACCTTTTCGAGAATGTTCTGAGGAACTCTCTTACATAAACGAGACTAGACAGAGTGAGACTCTCCACCTATACCATCTTGATGCTTGAGCGTCTACCACTGTTCGTTTGATACGATTTTTTTATACAAACAGGGAATCTTTTAAACAACCTCCCTTGCACAGTTTTAGAAAAGGCGTTTGTGTAATAAAAATTGTCTGCATTTCTTCTTCTGGTTCTTTATAAAATTTATCAGAGTATTGATATATATTTCAATGTATCTTTGAGTATCGTCCGCCATACCTGCATTTAATATGCTTAAATACATCTACGTATTTGGTCTGTCCAAATATTTGTCACTTGTTGTTTACCCTCGATTTCGTCGGCGAAGTATTTTTTTAAAAAAACTTTCATCCCCTATGACAGCTTTTTTGACAGACAAAAAAGAATTATATTTGAACTAACTTGTTTAACTACATGCATATTAATTTCATCAAAATCGGTCCCGGCGAAAGCACAAGAGACAAACTTACACATATATATAGTATTTGTTTGAATTACATGTACTTTGCACTTTCCTTGGTGCTTGGTGATACTCCATTTAACACTTGCACTGCATCACTTAGTATATTTCACAAAGTTGACAAATCGGTTTCGTATTTACTCTGTTTTGGCCTATATTATTATAATTTTAACTTATTTTATAGCAGGCTAACATTTAGTAGTTAAGATCGTTACGCTTAGCATCGTGAAATTTATAAAACAATTATATTAAGCGACATCAACAGTGCAAGTGTAAGGTATTCATTTTGTGCGGAAAAAAAATTACATCTAACTATAGGTATCGCTTTTTAAGCGGCGATGATGGCAATCTCTACTACGTAAATACAGGGGGTATTACTCCAGCAGAAAATAACTCATATAGGCATAAATATTTTTCCATAATCTTAAGCTGATAAGTCCTTAATTAATATATATATAAGATATAGTAAATTAGAGCGTCATATAATTTCTGAACACAGTAGGCGAGGCATTGCGAGATGCTTATAAGCATTAAAAATATGATTCAGTCCAACTGGTATTAATTAATGCAAATAGTAAAAATAAAGCTTTTGTATAATTATTATTGTATGAATAGCCTACCTTTATAATCCGGCATCCCGACTACTCAAGCATTGAAGGGCAAAGAAGCAAAGTTTGCATTAATTTTTGTATTAGCTATTATACTTTGTCAAACCAGTTATTTTACTGTGGACAGCTGTCAAAACCATATAATCTACTATAACTGTGTCTTTTATATGTCTCAATGTATTTTTAACTGCTGTCAGTTTAATAAATGGTTGTTTAAAGCATAACATTTAAAATTTCTTTAAAAATATTAATTTAGTATATTAGAATAGTAATAAATTAATAAAATGCGGGATGTATAAAAGCGATAAAAAGTGGCAAATCTTATTCACGAATTTATGACTATTATTTTTAGCACAATGATCCTAAACTTAAGATAAACGAAAACAATACCTTGAGCCCCCAACATGGTTGCTTTGACCGTAGACAATATCTTGAGCTGTGTTCCGATGGTTGGTATTCTTTCACATACTTGCAACAAGTTCTGGAAAAAAATGGTTAATAAGAATGTGATCCTATGAATAATGCGAAGGACGTTTTACTACTTTTTATTTTGACACGCATTATGCACATATTACGCACGCACACAGACGTACACGCAGATATTCATGCGCACACCTGCAAATTATACTTTGTTATGTCATCATACTTAGGTTAGGTTTTAGGAATTTAAATGTAAAACATTGCTGTTGTAAACAATAAAATAATATTTTAAGGAAATACCTTAATAACTGTTTAATATATATTTTTTATTTTTAGATTTATCAAACTTAGATTTGATGCGTAAATTTCTGTATGGAAAACATTACGCATGTAGTAGATAATACTAGTAGTATTGAAAAAAAATGAAACGTTAGTCATGCGGTATTTCTATTCGTCTAACCCAGGCTCAACCTTTATCAGACGGTTCTAAAGGACCTTTTGAAGTCCGTTTCCGTGAGTCACTGACACGTCCTATTTTCGTCCTAATTACTCGTAGGCTATATTACTTACTGTTACATATTAACTTCTTATTTAGAGCAAGCAGCACTTTCTCCAATTGGGTGAAAATGACACATCGCTTGAGAGGGTCATTTAAAATTTGAACACAGGCTACAGGATGATTAGTGTGCGTTTTTTTCTGATAATGGAAAGCAAACAAGCAGACGAAATTCCTGATAGAAAGAAATACATGCCACCTAGAGATTCTTAAGGTGGTAATGGTGCGTTGCCAACCTGAGGCTAAGATGTTAGGCCTCGAGCAAAAGTTTTAGCGGCTACATTATAATCCGAACTGGAATACGTCAACAGCAAGCACTAACCTTATCACAGCAGGAATGGGTACGTAGTTAAGTAGCCATAATGGGTAAATACTCACAGTGCGGATCCTCTTGTCTGTACATTCGAGGGCAAGCTTCTTCGCCAGTCTAGTGACTTCTTCTGACGCCTCGGCGATTGCCTTCGCGGTTGCGATTAGCTCCCGCTTGCTGCCTGCAACCAGAGAATATCGGGGCGTTAACTTTCCGTGCATAGACTTTGAGTCTAGACACAATTTTCAACAGCATTTTCAAAGGCGAATATTTTAGCATACATTCAAGTAAGTTAGCTTTACTCCTAATTTTTAGTAGGAGCATGACAAGTTAAGTTAAACTCATTTGTATTATACTTATAGTACGATTTGCTAACTCACTTTGGTTAACAAATATGCGGTTCACTAAAAGTATTTAACAATGATAACTAATATTCAGTTTGTATAATCAACCAACCGTAATACGTAGTTATTATGGTCTTCAGTAATTAATAGTTTTTCTAAAAATAGTGATGCGTTATATAATGTTCAATAAGTGGTTTGCGTTAACTGTCATGATCATATTGTGATTTGTGATCATCCATCTTAGTTAGACATCTTAACTAAGTTTTTTGTTACAAGAACAAAATTTGCCTTTCGTCTTAAATTCAGAGTATTTCTTTACGATTAAGGAATATTTTCAAAGCGTTTTATAGATTTTCTACTATTTTTATTTCTTAACTAGGTTACAATTTGTACAAACCACCGTCCCTAAGCAAAATGACTCTTTATATCGGAAACAAGTATTTTATTGAATAAGGTGTACAAAAAACAACCTTCCTTAAGCAAAATGACTCGTTCCGTGTATACAGGAAACAGGTGTTTCATAGAATCAGGCGTTATTTTGAGGAAACCCATATTAACAGATATAGAATAAGCCTTTACTGTGCTAATTCCGCGTAAGAAGTGTAACTGTTGTGACAAGAAGTCAAACGAGTAGTGTGGCGTCTATTGTACCGTACAATAAGAAGACCACCGTTGTCCGACATGGCTTTCGATGACGACTTATGACTAATATCAAAGAGAATAAAGAAGTAAGATACGAAATTAAAATAAAGAAATAAGTATCTTCAAGCACATACCCCGAAGGGCTGGGCAGAGGTGGTGCACTCACGACTAGTCGAATACACTAAGTGCCACGATGTGTTAGGTGGCAAGCCTATCGCCAACCGGGCACATATACAATTCCAGGCCATGTTATGTTTTATTAGAAAATTGAAAATATACATTTTCTAAATGTTTGATGCCCGACTCGGGGATCGAACCCGGGACCTCAAGAAGACAAGTCCGACGCCGGACCACTAGACCACAGAGGCGATAAAATATGAAACGACTAACAAGGTAAAGAACAAACGAATAATAACAAACAAAAGAATAATTGAGTCATATAAAAGCAAAGACAGCAAAATCTAGTTCCACCATATACTGGATGTTGCTGCCTTTGCTTTTATATGACTAATATGGAATATGAGAACATATTATATAAGTATGGCCTGTCCGCTATGGACGAACCGAAGAAACAACGATTACCAATGTATGAACGTAACAATAAATGAATATTCAACTCAATAAAATTTCTTGAGAGGGTTGTAGTTTATTTTATGGTGAGCGGATTAATTTAAGGCAGCATTCAGAGACGTCAATTACCTTTTAATCAGTCTTTTAACTAACAGATTATATGAGAAATTGTGACTGATAAATTAAATGATAATTTAACGTCTCTGTGTGCAGTCGATGGTATATCTTTGACATTTATAACAAAATTTACTATTATTCATAACATAATTGCTAAGTTATTTGCCTACATTTAAACATTTTTGCTAGTGACTTATTAGTAAGCTAGTAGCGGCACCTACAATAGAATAGCAGTATACAAAGATATACATGTATTTAAATTATGATATAATTACGATTATCAAATGATACGGAAGTGTAGCCGGCGTATATGATACCTCGAATATAAACAGCATATTGTTTAACTGTATTATAATAAATATACTGCTATTTTGTAAAAAGCGAACATATTTTGCACAGCGTAAAGAATCCACAACTTGTAATTGTTAATAAAATATTCAAAATATTTTTTTTGTAATTTTCAACATAAAAAAAATTAACAACTTACCACCGAGGTTCATAGCGACCTCTATCCGCAGAACAATGAACAGACATATAATGAATGCGTTACATATATACAGCGATTAAGCGAGTTCCTTAAACAGTGATTAACAAAAGCAGAATAATTTGAGCTAAATTCTATGCGAGTGTGCAACAAAAGTAATTTATTATGTACACAGAATAGAGATGTAGTATTTCATTAATGTATTTATTAGAGATATGTAGTAGAACAAACTAATGATTTTGTTATACATTTTGAAGAAATAATTATTTGGAAACATTATTCTCACCAAACATTTTTTTTAATTATAATAAACATAATTAGAACTTTTTTACTTCCACAGACTGACAAGTCTTGTCTACAAAAAATGTCTGCAATAGAATACACAAGCTGTAAAATCTATATACATATATATATATATGAATCCCCATTTCACGTGGTCATTGCATGACTGAACAAATGAACCAATTTAGGTAATTCTTTTTTTGTTGTGTTAGTTATTATAAGTAAAAGGTTCTTATAAAAAGGTAAACCGACAAAGTTGCAGGGAAGATGGGAAAAACAAGGCCTTCGTTCATACAAAATGTTAGCAGCTGTATCAGAGTTTTTAAACTCCCTACAGAAAACGAGGGATGTTATAAATTTTAACTATATGTCTCTGTCTGAATTATAATAACCTCACTACAACTAGATTATTCTAGTGATAGTGATATAATACATTTACTTTTAAAATCGACGTTATAATTGTCACTTGACAAACGTCATTTCAATTTCCATTAATATGGACATTCACACGTTGCGAAATTTTTAGATGGTACATACACAAATAGGGCGCCAGTTATATAAATTGACAAAAGTGGAACTTTTCGCGTTATAACAAACTTCATAACAAAACTTTATTAAAAATATGTAGAACGTATGTGTACCTAATCATACAAGCAATAATTAGTAGGAATTTTATGTTTAAAATAAAATACATATATTTTACAAACTTACCTTTAGAGTCAGAGCGAACGAGTTCAGATAGCCTAGCCATGAGGATAGCCATGCGTTTGGCGGCTGCGATGATCTCATTGTCCTTGGAAGACCACTCTCGGACCGCTTTGTGGAGGTTATGAGCTGCCACCTAAAAGGTGATTTTCACAATAAGGCACGTATTGATGGTGTATAACATCATACATGTTTCATACAGATCGAACATTATTTTTTTATTGGTTTGCCAATACATAGATATATCGAAGAAGAAGAGTTCATTCGAAATGAAAAAAAAGTTAGTAACTTTAAAATCACTAATATTCATCAAAAATAGCATCTCAGTTAGCGATGGCCATAAATTGAGCAAAATAGCTATCGTTTCCTACATTTTGGTGCTTCGAGACCATACCACTATATATCCACTCCATAATTATTATGAGCTATTTGAAACTTAGAGCTGTTTTTAAAACAAACAATCCTGTAAAATAAAATTTAAAGGGGATTGAACTTTTTTGTATGAAGCCTGGCTTAGTGCTTGGCCGCCATTTTTTATTTTTTTCAAAATGGCGGCGCATGTTAATTCTTACAAATATGGATAGGGGACGTTTGTACAAACAAAAAAGTGTCAGGATTAACATATCCTAAAGTGTCACGTTACAGAGCTGCGCATTACTGTAGATTGGTAGGTGGTAGATTAAAAAATTAGAAGTAGAAATTTTGTACAATGGTTTATAAAATGAAAACATAAAAAATAATGAGCTAAAGGTGTATAAGTGATAATTTGAGATTACATAAATACAATTCGGCTAATGCAAAACTTGTTGAATTAATAGAAAAACTCACCAAGATAGGTTGGCTAGGATGTGGCTGCCTGCGGAAGATGTCCTCGCCTTCATCGTCGGTGTCGGGCGGCGGCGGGCGCGG
>NJDD01013552.1:10424-20725 GCA_002245505.1 Calephelis nemesis | reverse complement strand
GTAATATTAGTACGCTTATTGTATAAGCAAAATGAGCTCAATGGAATTTATAAATACATGAACATTCGAGAACAAAGAACCTTTCTGAGTAAAGTAAAATAACAATTAAAACATCAGTTGCTACGTAACAGAATTTTTGGTTTCTAGAAACACTATATGTATCACTTGTTCTTTTCCATGGTACACTCGTTTTTTAAAAGTGCGTATACAATGGATTGACACTAAGTGCCGTTAATGTTTCTATTGTCCTTTCTTTTACCAAACATTATAAAATATCAACAAACAGTTCGTAGCCTTTCGTAGCGCTTTCGTAGCAGATTAATATTGCTCTATAGTCTATGGAAACAACATCCAGCATGAATAAAACTAGTAAAATATATAAGGATTTTTTACACTACATAAATCGTCGACTTGCGTAATGAATTAATAAATAGATAAATTGTATTTGTTTATTCGTTACCCCCTTCTTAAGTATAACAATGGTTTTATTATTAACTAGCTGTCCCGGCGAACTTCATTTCACCCGTTCAGTATGGAAAATAGTAAAGTATTATTTTTACCATTTTCCTTTCTACGTTCCCCGGTTTTCTCTTCATAATAACCTTCTCTTAATAATAACTTACATAATAATAAAAGAATTATCCAAATCGGTCCATTCGTTCGTAAGTTATGCGCTTACTAACACATTTAGCGATTCATTTTATATTATGGACAAACTATTTCGTTTCCTTGTTTTTTGTGACTTTTATATTATAATCTTATCCATACTAATGTCATAAATTCGGTGTTTACGTTTCCGGTATTACTTTTGATTAATTTCAACACAGAAACATGCAAGACTACATTTTATCCCAATATATTAACTGGTCTCTTGGGAAAACTAAATAACTTAAAGATACTACTGAAACAGCCCATAGCGAGTTTTTTAAGTAATTAGATTAAATACCTGTGGTTGGAAAGTTTTGGCAATAGCATCAGGATAGGAAATGAACGCCAGGCCAGTTCCTCCTCCTCCAACGACCTGTCCAACTTCTCTATTAAGTACGTGAGCCAGGTTCCCCAGGATACCAAAGATCGTTATACCAGAAAGCAAACTAGTGAAGGTGTCTAATGTGGTGACAATCATAGCATCTCTGAAATACGTTTAAAAATATTAAAAACAATAGATTATACGTAGAGGAGTATTTAGCAATACTAGTGGTCTCCCGTTGGTCGAAATTCGACTATAATAAATTTTAACATCTTGTTGATAAGAACATTATCTTCATTTCTCAAGACCAACTACTAAACTTTATGAATAGTTAGTGCCCCATTTGTGATCTTTTATCGTTATCATCGATATATTTGTTTGTGTGTGTCAAATGCATGGTAGTGTGGGTCATGTTTTATTTATTGATTTAATGTACTTTATCAGTATTATTATTGAAAAATATTGACATTCTGCACTTCTACACATAAACTATAAGTGTGCCAAATTTTATGCTCCTTTTCGTAAAAAGGGGTCCAAAGTTTTGGCGTCACATATTAATATATAGGTTTAAAAATTTATTTGATATTTTGCCGTCGGCTAATTGTTAAAACTTGTGTTATCCCTGCCTACATTTTCGAAGATACGAGTGCTAAGATACATAATATAGCAGTAGTACATATTTAAATTATGCGCTTCGGCTATATTCGCCAAGCTTCGGAAATCCGAATGTATTTTAAAGATATCTATGTAGAGTTGTTATTATATAATTCATCATTTCCTTAAATTTAGATTAGGTCAGCCAATTTAAAAATAAAAGTGTAAAGAGTAAAGCCGAAGCGCATAATTTAAGTAGGACTACTATATTTTAATGAACGTCTGTCTGACAGCAATGAAATAACGAGAGCTGCGTTGGTATTGGGTCGTTGGTCAAAGGGTTTTAGCACTTAGCGTACACGCGTACCAAAGCTTACAAACCTCGACGCTCGGGTTCGATTCTCAATGGAAACAAACATTTGGTAAACTCTAGACCAGGTCTGGGTTTGTTTACTAAATTTGTTTCATTATCTATTTAAGTATTAATATCGTTATATTTTAATAGATACTGATGTTTTTTAAATATATATTTATACTCAATACTCTCTACCTACCTTGTACTTTGCGTAAAGATATATAGGTTGGTTGGATAGGTTGTATATGTACGTCTATACAAACATTCATACATACTATTCAATTGATTAAGAGATATGCTATCGTTAACTAACACCCATTATTTATTTATTGGTATTATTAATGCAATAAAGAAGCTTGTACCTGTAAACGTTTGCTCTGAAGCCGTTGTAAGACGAAAACATGATGATGGCTCCCGTGCACACACTGAGAGAGAAGAATACTTGTGTAACGGCGGCGTACCACACCTGGAAATGGAATCTTTATTAGCTTGGTCAAAACTTTACAAAATCAGATCCTAAAGAGTTATGCTTACCGTCACAAAACTAAATAAAACGTAACCTTTTATGAAATAACCCTTAGAGGTGAAGAAGAGGATTTTTTTTATTTTTTAATATTCCCCAGGGTTTCCGTCATGTTATAATGATTAAGTTTCTCGATATGGACAGACACCAGGGTTTTTAATAATTTCTCGTTATTGAAAAGTAATAAATTAGTGAATACATAACTCTCTCGTTTAGAATCAACAAAAAAATATTTTGTGTTTTAATTTTCAGGTCACTTTTAAAATAATGTAATTACCAGCACTTCACAAAACATTATATTCTTTAACCGCTAACCATGTTTTAATGAATAAAAGTATCTTCACGCCCATATGCAGTCAGAGGCACAACCAGGGCATTTTATTATTTTTATTAGAAAATTGGAAAAAAACAAATTTTTTGTTTGCTGCCCGACCTAGAAATCGAACCTGGGATCTCATGCAGTCATGGCCAACACCGCTAGCGGTCCGCTAGACCACAGAAGCGAGAATGAAAATATTATAGAAGACTCGGAAAACGTTGTTTTGGCATTTTTTATTGATTACTCTAGTAGATATAAGTAAACAAATTGGCGCGATAGGGGATATAGAAGGGGATATCACTTGGGGAGATAAAATATAGATAACAACCTATTCTCAGTCCTACAGAGTGTACATTTAAATTTCATCAAAATAGGTTCAGCTTTTTTCGACGAATTTCATAACAAGCACTGTGAAACGAAATTACTATCTTTATGACAAAAAAATCGTGTTTAAGTAGATACATTCGTTTGATCAAACACGCAAAGGTTTTTGTATAATATCCCCCCCTTTAAGCCAAACATCCAGTTTTTTTAATGGGATAAGGCCGCAATTAATCGCATAGCTAAGACAGGAAGAGAGAACACCATAGATGTTATAAGTGCGTCACTGTCCTGTGTCCGGTATATTAAGCCAGACGTACAAGATTACCAGCTACCTTACCCACCGAACCGAAATACAATGAAGCCAAACACTGTCATTATAATGCTATACAAGGTGGTTTGAGTTAAACCAGGGTTTACTTACATCTAACTCTGCGAGTTTATCCCACTGTGGTGTCAAGAAGAATAAAACACCGTCTCCAGCTCCAGGTAATATCATAGTGCTGAAAGTATTAATTTCTCATTAGGTAACTCAAAGTAAGTGAAATTAGGATAGGTTCAGTGCTGGACTTGAGTGCATGAGGTCCAGGGTTCGGATTCCGTGGTCGGGCAACAAAAAAGAAAATTGGGTTTCTCCAATTTTCTTATAAAAAAAGTGTTGCTTGGGATTGGACATGGGCGCGGTTGGTGAAAGGCTTGCTACCTATCACATTGTGGGACTTAATGTCTTCGGCTAGTGCCCTGGTTGTGCCTCTGCCTACCGCTTCGGAGATATGGGCGTGAAGATAGTTAAGATAGGCTCTGCATTACGATTCATTTTTTTATACAAGAGGAGGCAAACGAGCAAGTGGGTCACCTGATGGAAAGTGATCACCGCCGTCCACTTGAATCCGCAACACCGGCATGTTTTTATGAAAAGAGTAGTGCATGTGAAGATAGCTGGCTAGATAACCTAGCTAGGTTAGCAAGTATCATATTGTCCCGTGTTGGTCCGGGCTTTTAAGTAGAATAGACTATCTGCCTTTCTGCCAGGCAGCACGTAAAACGCGAGCATAGGCTTACCGTCTCTAACACCGTGACATCCTACTAAGTGGAAGAGTTTCGCAGCAACTCGTCCGGTTTGGTACCAACGCCTTACAACTTCCTACCACCATAACGTCCTATGCTTGCCTTTGACTTGTTATTGTTCGGAGGGTAAGGTAGCCGGTAAACTTTATTTTGCTCGAGGCCTAACATCCCGGCCTTGGGTTGGCAACGCACTATTATCATCGTATTATATTATCGTATATATTAACTTTGGTGTCTTTAGGCGGCATGAATTTCTTACCATTAGGAAATCCATCTGTTTGTTTGCCTTTTATTATCATAAAAATATTAATTTTTAAAATATGAAAACACTTACGTGATCAATAAGGTGATCATCACAATATAGGGGAATATGGCAAGGAAGTATGCCGCTTTTCCTGAACTCTTCACTCCTTGAGAGACAATAACGAAGATAACCAACCAGGAAGCCAAAAGGCACAGCGTCAGATCCCAGATAGGTAAACCTGCAATCATAATTTTATATTTAATCAGCTGTTCCGGCGAACTTCGCACCGCCCATCGCATGCCATGTGATTTTTGATTTTTTTTTAGATGTTCTGCTATTGAAGGCGAATACAAATCATACAAAGCAAAAAATATAAAATCGGCAATCGGTCAAGTGTGAAGCTCAATTTATAGGTACAAACATACATAAATACATATCTTCACACCAAGTCTCTTACGCGGCATACACTTTCGCATTTTAACATTAACACTTTCTTTCAATCCCACCCTTTCTCGGTTCTCACTGTTACGAATGCGGTCAGCGAGCGTCGAAATGAGAGCGCTACGGAAAATTTGAAGTTTACACAGATTTTCCGTAGCGCTCTCATTTCGACAGCATTTATGCTCTAAGAAATCCAACTTTTTACGTTGTAACTAGCTGTTCCTATAATTTCGTACCCGTTCTAAGTGTCTACAACCAATCCAAAAAGATCTGTGTTTAAAAAAAAACAGTTTATCACTTTTTGACATCAGCGTCATGCAGGGTGGTAGCCAAAACTCAACCTTCCTTGACGTCGCTACCGGTCACAAGTCTATTAGAATAATGGACTCAGATTAAATTCTGAGGTTGTGGACGTGCTTATCATGACCACAACGGTCTGGATCTGGCAGGAGAGGGAACTTTAAAACGCAGAGAAAGCAACTTACAACAACTGGTTTTGTAAAATTTCATAGAAAGTAAAACAACTTACCTAGACCTCCCTCAATACCGTCACTTTGGCGAAGAACTGTTCGTCTGAAACAAAAAGATTTTTATAAAAGAAAGGTTTGGCACTAATACATGTAGTCATTACAAATGTAAAAATGGAAAAAAGTGGAACTGATAATTAAGTAAATTGCTAATATTTAAGTAAGCAAAAAAGATATCGATTTCAATAAGTCAAATAGGTACAGACCAAAACTAAGCATTTAGATTTATTAAAATACAAAAGATATAAAAAATCTGTTGAGCAATAAAAAAGAAATCGATTAAGACATAAAAAAATATGAGTCCAACACATAATGTCCTTCTTTTTTCAAAATCCGTTAAAATAGGTTGATACATTCTATCATAAATTATCTATTGAATGACGAATTGAAAACTAATGAAGACCTACATTATCATCTAAGAAATAAATAAAAAAAGATATGAGTTTGTGACACAATATGTCCTTTATACGGTACAAGATAAACGTGGGAACGGAACCATATTACGAGGATTAATAATTTTACATACAACCATATACGATCTTTGACCCTCTACCAATAGTTTTCAGGGTAAATATAAATTTGTTTTTTTTTCATGATTTGTTGTAACAGAAAATCAAAAAATAATTTATGTTTGTTTCATATTTTAATTATTTTTCATATTTTCATTTTATTTTCATATTTGTCTGTGTTAAAGACCCTCCCCCCGAAATGGTTCCGTAGCATGGTTACTATACGAGTTCTAAGCGATTGTAATGATGCCTTCCAACAAAGCTCACCTTGGAGAAAACTTTGTTTCCAACTTCAAATTTACATTAAATCTAAGGAAACGGATGCAAGCCAATGTTTACAATCTGTGTTTACATCCGTCTGGAACGTCATTATATCATATAAAACTCACGTGAAATATAATTCCGCGCTGCTGGTAAACTTCTCTTCACCCTCTTCAGGGAAGGGCACGTCTGTCTGATCGGAGGGCACGCAGTTCTCCCATTCTGGCTGACAGACAGCCCACGGCAAAGTGGCCTGGAAGCTCATGGCTAGATAGTAAAGGCATAGGGCGATGATCGAAACGTAATATGACAGGATATATCCACTGCCAAGAGCTTGGGCGTATCCCGTACCTGAAAATAAGTGTATCTTATGTATTTTTTGGTGTTTTTATGTTTTTTCATTACTATTTTTTTTATTGGTTTACAGCTAAAGATGTAACCGGTTAAATTAAGTGAAATAAATGCTATCACAAAAAGTTTTGTGAGAAAATAGAAGTGATATTTAAAAAAAAGAGAGAAGACATTCATGATTTTGCTAATGGTTTTCACGTCAGACTCTACGTAACTGACGTAAGAAGAATTTACTAACTAATGGAGCAAAAAACCCCGCCTCTACTTTGGAACTGTTTATGTCACATAGCAATTTCATTATTCATTTCATTTGTGATAAGATTTTCACAATGATATAATGCTTTAAAATAATATTTCTTGTGTCACGGTAAAGACCCCGCGATTTCATGAAGCTTTCTTTCTTTCTTTAGGTTTTTTGGCCTTAAAGTTAGTATGCCATTAGTCAAGTAGAAGTTTGCATCAAATTTCATATCAATTTTAATCAATTATAATTAGTCATCAGTCATAAGTCGTCAGTAAGTCATGTCAGGCTCTTGGGTAAAGCGATGGCCTCATTACTCAAGCTTATGTAATGAGATTTGGCGGCAACGAGGAAATACACGATACGCTAATTTCTTCGTGATAATTATTTCATTTGTGCACTTTCACTCAACAAAATGCCACCAAAATTGACTAATTTCACTCAATATCAACATGAAATTCAATAATTATGTGAAAACTTCGACCATCTTTTCTCTCGATGGCGCCAAAACTCGTCATGAAGCTTATCTTCAAATTAAGTATGACCAAAGAGTATAGAGTACATATAGAGGCGGATCTTCCATAGATATATAGCAAACCCGAATTTTGTATGAAGTTTGGCTTAAGTGACACAAGACACTTGACAGCAAGTAACTGATAAACCCGTATAATTTTGAAGTAAGTCTAAAGGCATTTAGATTTAAGGCAACTAGTGTCATATGATTTAGGTGAACAAAAAACATAGCAAACTTAATACATATTTTTTTATATAAATGTTGCAACAAACTGTGCATGATTTTCACCACATTTTAATCTAATGTCATCAGATTCAGATAAGATGTTGCGAAAGTGTACGACTCGTTAATTATTACTATTTTTGCTTTTGTTTTTGATACGGTTTTCTCGATCGCGCTTACACCTAAAGTTAAGAGTAGGTATAGTGCCATCAACAGTTTAGTAGTCAAAATTGGAACTCAATCGCTATTTACTTACATACATACATATCTTCACGCCAAGTCCCTTACGAGGTAGGCACAACCGCTATTTAGTGAAACCTCATTGCTGACAAGCTTTCTAAAGTGTAAGCACCGAAAATGAAATTCCCACAATTACATTTTTAAGTGAAACGTTTAAGGTCCGGTTCCTATAATCCAAACAACGAATCGTTTTGCTAACGAATACATATAATAGTACGAATACATACAATAGTACAAAATCTAACTACAGTCATTTGTTTTCGATTGTTAACTTTAAACGTTATGTGTAACTAAGAGCAATGCTTCGTTACGTTTAAGAAAACTACCAATAGTTATATTGATGAATTACGGTTGGTTGGTTATAGGAACCGGGCTCTACCTCGATTCATGCAATATTGGAAATTGGAATCAAGTATATTACTTTAGATCCTCTTGACCACAATACTGATGAATTATTGATATTTAGTTAATAGTAAGCAATAAATTGTTATATCGTTAAATTTAAATAAATAAAATAAAATAATAATAATAAATTTTTTATCGTTGAATTCGTCAAATTTATTTATAACTTTGTTATAATACTCCGCTAATACTGAGTTCAAAAGTACCAAAAATGACATATATACGATTCCAATTTCCAATTTGTAGGATATCAAAATTCAAGATTAAGCCTACTGATCGAAAATTCGTAAGACACAGGAAGTGTAAAAAAACTGTATGTTATCGCTGCATTTCGTACTGTGATTTTTTTATATATCGCCCTACGCCTCGCTGTGAGATAGCTTAAAGATCTCGCGAGGTGCTTGTACCTCACGCAACGAGTAACACAAATTTTTTTTTCTTGAAAAAAAAACAATTAAATGTAGGTTCAGGTAGGTGTACCTTTCATAGCTGGACACAGAGCCCATACTTTTGCAGAATTCCTAGAGCTGAACTGTCCAATAACCCCTTCAAGATAGTACATTGGTTTTCCGATCAAAATCAGTACTATAATGTATGGTATCAGGAAAGCGCCTCCTCCGTTCTGATACGCGACGAATGGGAATCGCCACACGTTGCCCAAGCCTACTGAGGTGGCTATACAGGACATGAGGAACTCAATCTGGTTTCCCCACATGGCACGTTCAGGTTGACTCTCTTCAGCATCAAGTCCATCTTTTTCGGGCTGAAATGTAAAAAAAAAATAAATGATAAGTAAAGAAAAAATATTAATACTTGAGTATTTTTTTGTCTACAGTTTTTTCATTTCTTTTTAACTTTTTCTGTATTTAGGGTTTGTTGGAAGAAATCTGTTTCAAACATAAGCTCGCATTTTGTATAATTGTACCTATAATTAATATAACTAGACAAATTACTCAAATTGAATCGAATCCCAAAGTAAACCAATTATATGCTTGTGTCATGGGTGTTAGTCAACGAATCTAACAAATATACTTATATATTACATATAAGATAAAATTACCCTAAATGGTTAAATAGATACCCTAATAAATTTAACAAACAGCCAAACCCGGAAATGCAGACATCTAAATACAAATGCTTCACCATCTTTCAAACAAATAAGGAATTTTAAAATCGGTTCAAAAATAATGAAAAAACGGTTTACATAGGTAGGAGGGATCTAATATTAAACCTCATCCTTTTTTCGAAGTGGGTTAAAATTACTATTGCCATAGCCTTAATGTAGGTTGTAACACACAAATTATAAAGTACTTAATTATACTATGTATTGTAACAGTTGAACAGATTCATTCTGTAAGCTTCAAATTAACTTTTTAAAGCCTTTTTGCATCTTTTCTTTAGACATTTATCACAATATATGCTTTTGCATTTGATTTTGTGAACTGAATTTTCGGACTGAAAAAGTTGACACACAAAAATTTTGTTTACACAGAAAATGATACTTCAAATAGGTATTTAAAGTAATCTGTATCTATTACTTTTGTCGACATGGCCACTCGATTATAAGAGTATTTATCCACTTGAGGTAAAGAAGTTTTACGTAGAACTAAGACCGATACATAAGATGCATTTTGAACACATGCACGAAGAATGTTCGTGTTGTCATGTTTGTGTATGATAACCCAATAAAAGAATATTGTATTCTGCCACATAAATGATAGTACTTTCGTACTGACAATTAAAGCAATTCGTGCAAAATTATTCCCCAATCATTCCAAAATATCAAAAATGCACAACGTTAATATTAAAGTTTTCACTTCTGCCGGCACTCCTGGAGTGCAACCCGTCGTTTTTTTTTATTTATTTATTTGCGGAATATGTGTGTAAATGAGATGTTACAAAAATATTTAAGTATATCAACATATTCTACCACATTTGGGTGTGCAAATATTTTAAAATTGTTAAAAAAATATTATTTAATTACATACGCTTTAACTTTTAAGCCAATTATTTATATTTATAGCTAGTTTAATTATTTGAAAAATGAAATTTATTTGCCGAAAATGTGTGTAAAAAACTATAACAAAAGACATTTGTTAATACCAACATATTCTACCACATTGTGGTGTGTATCTTTAAAAATATACCTACTAATTTATTATTAAGATTTGTAACATATTATGTTCCAAATATTTGAAC
>NJDD01013551.1:10309-24793 GCA_002245505.1 Calephelis nemesis | reverse complement strand
TCGACCACAGAGTCGATAACATACATACATACAACATGGGGAATATGACATAAAATAAAACATTTGACAAACTGCTGGTAATATATCAATCAAATTAAGAAGATTTACCTTTTTGCCTATGTCTACACTACAGGCAGTACAGTACAGTAGGTCGGGAATACTGCGTACAAAAGCAAACATCTCGCCAACCATGCGTGATAGGATGTGGAATAGAAGGGAACAACGATGCATCCAAAGGCCAAACCTGGATGTTAGTGTTGCGACGATCTTGCGCTGCAGTTGCGCGGTTGTGTGTAAGAGGATACATTATGTTTTTTTTTAGGGAGAAGTTTGTATGTTTGGTCGTACATTTTGAAAAAATAGTAACGTATACATATGATCTAAATTAATCGAGGTATTTTAATTTTAGCACTGCCGCTGTTTTTGGGATAAATTTCTACAAATTTAGACATGATTTGAACCTTTACCCTTTCGTCTCAAGCCTTTTTTACCTGATACTGATATTTGAGCTACTAAGGCTTCATCTCTTGTGACGAAATTTTTAATTCCTTGATCAATGTTCTTAATTATTGTTTGCAGTATACTATATAAGGGAGCCGATAGTCGGCAGGTGTTCTATCACTCTTACTGTTAGTCGTTTATAACTAGTTATAAAATGATTTATAAACGTATATACAAATTCATAAATACATGAAAGCGGGATCACTCTTAAGAACTGTGTTAGATTAAACATCGATCTTGAGAAATGCCCAGATGTATTGCTTGATATGATCTCTGCCACCACGGCAATGTGGTGTGTTCAGTAGTCTAACTCGGCTCCGTTTTTGAAAAAAATAACTACAGCTAACATGCGATTGGGTTACGCGCCTGTTTTGGAATTTACTCCTTAAGAAACGATTTGAGTTATAAGGCCCTGCACGGAAATTTTATGAGGAGTAAAATCAAGTGTAACACGAAAAGTTGAGGCGTTACGTAGAAAGAGACAAACATATATATCTGTAGGATTAAACGTGTAAAAGAATGAGATGGAATACATTACACAGCGTATCTCATTCTCGGGATCTGCTCCTGCACGATACTTCGTAGTCTCCGTGCGGGAGGAGTCGCTATCTATCAAAATACTGACTATTTGGATCACACTTCTAATGTCTGCGATGATACTAATTTAAGAAGAATTAACATAACTAAATCTGCTGTAGGAGACATGTGTGCTGCAAGATACATTTCGTAAGGAGTAAACTCCAATCGTGTGTCGTAGCTGACACACACACTTTTTTTTGAATTACTAATGTGTTGCCAACCTCGCGGTTTTTACAACTTGTGTTATGTTTGTTTGACAACAATATTATAATACCAATAGAAATACGTATAAAGATTCCTACCAGTTTAAATTTAACAAACATCCAGACCCAGAAATTCCGATATCAAAGTTCATCACACAAATGCCTGTCCACGGCGGAAATCGAAACCAAACCTCGAGGTCGGTCGGTGCAGTTGGTCGTGTAGCACTAATACGAGGAATTCAAATTTTATTCCATGTTTATTTATTACATTTTGACATCGTGAAATCTATGGTGGCATAGGAAACAAATTGCCTCTTACTATGAGCTGTTTGCTAGCTTCTATGGTTATCTTACAACATAAGACGTCACATAAACATAGGTAGCCTATGTCAAGTTGACATTGGTAAGGTCACTATTGAATCTAGATTTTTTTTCCCCGTGTTGGTCCGGGCTCCTTTGTAGAATAGACCATTTGCCTTCCTGTGCCAGGCAGCTCGTAAAAGGCGAGCATAGGCTTGCCGTCACTAACACCGTGACATCTGAATAGGTGGTAGAGTTTCGCAGCGACTCACCCGGATTGGTACCACCGCCTTACCTATTCCTACCGCCATAACGTCATGACGTGTTCCGGTTCGGAGGCTAAACTTACTTTCGCTCGAGGCCTAACATCCCGGCCTCTGGTTGGCAACGCACCATTACCACCTTTGGTGTCTCTAGGCGGGAAACCATCCCATCAGGAAATCCGTATGCTTGTTTGCCTTCCAATGTTATAAAAAAAATCTAGATTTCACGCAAATTGTAATCTGATTTATGTTCTCTTGAACTACTAGCGAATTAATATAATTTATTTTTATATTCGTATTATATTACATTCGGATTCGTTATTTTTTTAACCAAGTGTTAATAATTCGCTAGTACCTATTGTGTTGAAGAGTATAAAATAACACAAATTCGATTTCAATCTTAAGTTGTATGAAATCGAGATTCCAAAGTAACTTTAATAATAACTAGCTTCCGCCCGCGACTCCGTCCGCACGGATGTCAGTCTAAAACTGAAAAATTAAGATTTTTTCTACGTATTTTTCTAGGATAAAAAGTATCCCATAATATTCCCAGGATAATAAGGTATAATTATACCAAGTTTCATCGAAATCAAACAGTTAGTTTTCTCGTGATGCCTGAACATACAGACAGACAAAATTTTTTTAATTACATATTTGGGTTTGGCATCGTTTCAGTAACACCCCATGCTATTTATTTTTTCAATATTTTCAATGTACAGAATTGACCCTTCTACAGATTTATTATATGTATAGATGTTGCCATTTTCTTTTGTATCTAATTCTGTGAGTTCAGATATTTTCTTTCAAGCAGATGAATCATGTTTTACTTTATATATCTACTTATATATAAGTTGTAGATAGGTCAATACATTATCATTGGCGATAAGTTTGACTTGATTAGATGTGGAAAAATTCGAATATCCTTGTAAAGGCACCTTGGCCATGATTCTTTATCTATAAACAATTTACACCTAGCATAAGTTCATGATACTAGACTGAGATGACGTAGTCTTTTAAAATTCACTGGTGACTCTACCCTCAAAAACGAAACTAACTACAACAGGACCCTAACCATAAGTTTACGGCTTGGCAAGCTTACTATATATACTAAAAATAAGTTTCCCTTAGTTGCCAATAGAGGCGCTGATCAGTTTTCATACAAATAATTTACAGAGACATTAGCGAATATAGTAAACTTGACAAGGCGTAAACTCATGGTAAGGGCCTAGAAGGTTATATTCAGTGACGACATTAATGAGCACTGATCAGTTACTGCGCGGGCGGCAGGAATTGTTAAAGCAGTAGCACCATACCGGGCGAATACTTATTCTCAATTTGTATCTTGGTAAATCGTTATCATTAACATTATATTTGTTTTTGTGTGTCAAATGCATGGCAGTGTGGGTAATGAATTATTTATTGTTTTAATGTATTTTATAAACATTTTTATTGAAAAATATTAGCGTTCTGTACTTCTCCTACACATAAATTATAAGTGTGCCAAATTTTATGATCCTGCATCGGCGCAATTTTTGTAAAAAGGGGTCCAAAGTTTTGGTATCAAGTATTAATATATAGAATACCGCAATGGTTTGATTATAGCTTGTTATATGCTGACAACACTAGGATCGCAGTTAGAGGCTAGAATGGTAGATCTAAAGCCTGGGCTTTTTGGGCTCCAGTCCAGGGCTCCTTGTGCAAAGGGCTGTTAGTCTCCTATAGAACAGTAAAACTATATCCCAACGTTGTTGTATGAAAGCGAGAAATGGGTAGCTATGTCAGAAACAGTATAAGAGTAGGATAAGTGCGGTCGAAATGAGAGTGTAACGTTCGCTGACGTTCGTAAGAGTGAACTCCGAGAAAGAGTGGGAGTGAAATTAAGTGTTGGTTTTAAAATGAGACAGGGCTTGCTCCACTGGTTCGGACATGTAGAAGAAATGACAGATGAAAGATTGACGAAGAAAATATACAATACGAATGTGGATAGATGTAGGTAGCCGGGGAAATCAAATTGCTTGAGCGTTATCCGAAGGCGGTGTCAAGGGTCTCTGAAACCGGCGTGTTTGTATGAAAAGGGTAATGAATGTGGAAGAAGACAGACAGGACTGCCAGGATCGTGAGGTTTGGCACTCGATACTCTCTGCCTACCTCGTAAGAGACTGGGAGTGATGATATATATGTATGCAGGTACGTGTGCAACATCACAATGCACTTTTATGGAATTGGACGGTAGCGAGCAGACGAATCCAACTGATTTTAAGAAATACACGCCACTTAAAAGCACTAAGGGTAATATAGCCCGAGGCTAAGGCTAGGTCAAACCTCTTGCGTAAGTGCTAATGACGACCCTAACCTTCATACCGAGTGTTCGATCGCATGAAAGTGCCGACCACTACATCACGCCGGAAATAACAACCGTCACTAACACCGTGATATCTGACTAGGTGGTAAAGTGTCGCAGCGACTCACCCGGATTGGTACCACCGCTTTACTTATTCCTGCCGCCATAACGTCATCACGTGTTCCGGTTCGGAAGGTAAGGTAGCCAGTAGGTAAACTTACTTTTGCTCCAAACCTTACATCCCGACCTCAGGTCGGCAACGCATCTTTGGTGTCTCTAGGCGGCGGAAATTTCTTACCATCAGGAAATCCGTCTACTTGTTTGCCTTCCAATATCATAAAAAAACCAATCGCAGTTCTCTTCCACCTAGTTTTGGTCATGGTGCTAGTGACAAACATTGCGACGCTTCCCTCTTTTGGTCATGGTGCTAGTGACAAACATTGCGACGCTTCCCTCTTAAGAGCTGCTCAATAGGAAAGTGAACCCGGGACTAGCACGGGGTGAAATAATTTCTTCTAAAATCTTCCTATTTTTACGACTGCTTCTATCTAATAACATCTGCGTTTATTTTTAAATGTTATTCAATATACTACGTAAATGGAGATTGTAAACTTTATCTACTTGATTTGAGTAGAATATGTTAAAAAATAATTAGTAATCACTTACCGATAACAATATACATAATCCGTATGATAAGACAAAGATAATCAAAATCAATTTTGTTGGTCTGGTTTAGCGGTTCCTAATTTTTCTTCCGCAGAAATGGTTCCTCAAGAAATTAGCATCATCAACACAGCAGTAAATCTATATATGAATACGTGATGCCAAAACTTTGGACCCCTTTTTTTCGAAAATTGCGAGGACGCAGGAGGATAAAATTTGGCACACTTATAGTGTATGTGTAGGAGAAGTGCAAAACGCTAATATTTTTCAATAATAATGCTTATAAAGTATATTAAATCAATAAATAAAACATTAACCACACTACCATGAATTTGACGCACACAAACAAATATATTGATGATAACAATAAAACATTACAGATGGCGCACTAAAAAGTTTGGAAAAAAGTAGTTTGTCTTGAAAAATGAAGATGGCGTTCTTATCAACAAGATATTAAAATTTATTATGGTCGCAATTCGACCAATGGGCGACCACTAATATCTATAATTTATTTACGTAAACTTATCTGTAAACTAAATAAACTTAACGTGGTATAATAAGCAAAAAACAAACGATTAGCTTCGAATAATAACATAGCCATTTTATTACGCATATTTTGTTTGTACATTTTTTTAAAAGAAAAATATTAGACAAAACTATCTAAAACAATACAAAATATATGTGTATGTAGCAAAGAAATGTGTTTGATTTTAAAATACTGGCTAGGAAAACCTCCCATTGTTACGACCACTGTCCGACATCACCATTTTCCCTGCACAGATTAAGAATCAAAATCTTGCGTAAAAGCAGACGCCTGTATCTTATCATAGGGTATCATCATTGGATCTGTGGGAGGCATCTGGACCGTCGCAGCCAAGATCGGAGTCTTTTTGCCTTCCTTCAAAAGAAGAACCTTGAGTACTGACTTCTCTCCCCCTTGCCCTGTCACTGGGCGGAAAAATATATCAGGGTTGATGTTCTCATCAAATATCTCTTCAACTTTAGCTGGGAACCTGAGCTGGTTGTTTGGAGCTATTAGTGGTACCTAAACAAAAATAAAACTCATATTACAGATGTTCTATATAATATCTTCACACAATTAACTCAAATTATAGCTATTGTTTTTTTAACATTGGAAGGCAAACAAGCAGACGGATTTCCTGATGGTAAGAAATTCCCGCCGCCTAGAGACACCAAAGGTAGTAATGGTGCGTTGCTAACCAGAGGCCGAGATGTTAGGCCTCAAGCAAAAGTAAGTTAACCGGCTACCTTACCCTCCGAACCGGAACACGTCATGACATTATGGCGGTTAAGGCGGTGGTACCAATCCGGGTGAGTCGCTGCGAAACTCTACCACCTAGTCAGATGTCACGGTGTTAGTGACGGCAAGCCTATGCTCGCCTTTTACGAGCTGCCTGGCACAGGAAGGCAGATGGTCTATTCTACAAAGGAGCCCGGACCAACACGGGGGATTCTGTTTATATTTATATATTTTTTTTTCTGGACTAGATACAAAAATTGAATCTAACCCCAAGCAAGCAAATTATATTTTAAAATTATATGTAAAAATACTTAAATTATATAAATACTTAAATAGATACCAGAATAAAATCCAGACCCGAAAATGCATTCATCAATGTTCATCACACAAATTAACGCCCGTCGGGAATCGAACCCGAGCCTCCCGGTTGGTAACCCAACTGTTAGGCGTATACGCTACTTATATAGCTACTCGACCAACGAGGCGGTGTTGTTCAAACCCCCTTTCTGTCAGACAGTTACTAGTTTTCAGAGATTAATAAAAAAAAGATATTTTCTTTTTTATTCGACTCTAAAAAGTTCTCAATTCGATCTTTGATTTATTTAGATCATACTAAATCTACTACCAGATCGGAACTTAGTCAGTCGCTGTTTACATACCGCTTTTAACAACCTAAGCGCATTTAGAGATACGAAAAATAGTTTTGCCTAACGAGCGCATTCAGAGATGTCTATTGTCTATTATAATCAGTCACTAAGTCAACAATTTCTATACAAAATGTGACTTTATGATAAATTAAATGTTGTCAACTCTGAGTACCGCCCTATGATATTTTGTTTATTATTGGAAAAACACAGCGGTTGCCAGATTATTTATCTAAAATAGCCCTTTCTCTCATCTAAGATTGATTATTGAAATTAGGCGTTAGGCGACATGATATTTAGATTGGATATCGCGTTTTCGCAGTTTTGCTGCATTAAAAAAAAACTTCACGCGCGTATGCCCTACGAGGTAAGCACAGGTGCAACCAGAGAATCCACGAAGTTGAAGAGCATCAGTCCGAGATTGTAATGCGTGGCAAACCAATCGCCAATCGAACAGAAACTCGGGCAAAGTTATTCTTATTAGAAAATTGAAAATGCAAACAACTTTTTTCCCGAAGCACATCATGAAGTTGAATCTAACACCGAACCGTCACAGAGGAGATAATTACCGATTATTACATTTAAATTATTTTAAAACTAGCGTCCCGCCTCGGCTTCGCACGAGTACAAAATATACATATACCTTCCTCTTTTAACACTTTATCTATTAAAAAAAATCGCATCAAAATCCGTTGCTTAGTTTGAAAGATTTTGTAATAGTCCGCTGAAGTTGTAAAAAACCTCGCGGTTAGCAACATATTGTCCAATTCGAAAAAAAAAGCATACTAAGGGACATAGAGACAGAGAACGCGACTTTGTCTTATGCTATGAAGTGATGGTTAATTTTGGTAACTGGAAGGTTTTTAAGGCGTCATGGATATGGCACCCACATGCAGGGTGGTGTAGGCAGAGTACTCAGTCCGAGAAAGCATAATTTTGGGTTAAGCTTACTCTTATCAAATCCGCGCAACCCATAGATAAGAAAGCGGACATGCAAGTACAAACTCGAGGTAATGTAATCGGGGCTATCATAATCCGCAATTTATCAAATCCCTTGTAAAAAACTGATATTCATTTTATAATCACACTAGTAGGCGACTGCGGCTTTGATTGCGTGCCGTTACATTATATTTACATACAATGTTTTTAATAATTTTCTTGATGATAAAAAAACTAGTTAGTAAAGTATTTAAAAAAATTACATTCAACTAAAAATAAAAGTTATTTGGCAATCCAAACTCTAGAAACCTTTCTTACACACACATGTTTTCGTACAAGTTTTCCTGGAAGAGATCTCTGATGGAGATAAATACGCGTATGTATAAAGGATACATTTTTGATATATAAATATACTAGCCAGGACCGGCCCCAGGGGTGGGCGGACCGGGAGGCTGCCCAGGGCGGAAAATTTTTGGGGGCGGCAAACAAATTTTAAAGAACGGCAAATTTTAAAATACGAATAACATAATAAAATCATGATATGAATGTGAAGGGTAAAATTTTCTGTATCACATTTTCCACAAATAACAAGCCTAAGAATATGTAAACTAACTTACATACATTGCAAGCCTCGAGTTACGATTATAATCCAATTCCAAATATAACATAAATCACTCGGCTTGTATCGAACAACCGTCGTCGACGCCGCCGCGCTGCACAGAACAGTGACAGCGTCAAAGCAAGGGTGGGAGGGGGATCGCCGATATCGCCCAGGGCGGTAAAATCTCTAGCGACGTGTCTGATACTAGCTGTGGGCCTGATAAACAAGCTCAAGGTTGCACAGCGAGCTATGGAGCGGGCTATGCTCGGGGTTTCCCTGCGAGATCGATTCAGAAATGAGGAGATCCGCAAGCGAACGAAAGTCACCGACATAGCCAGCCGGGTTAGCAAGCGGAAGCGGCAGTGGGCGGGGCACATAGCGCGGAGAACTGATGGCCGTTGGGGCAGAAAAGTTCTCGAGTGGAGACCACGTACCGGCAAACGAAGCATAGGACGGCCACCCACGAGATGGACAGACGACCTTATGAGGGTCGCTGGGTCTCGCTGGCTGGCTGCAGGCCGCATCCATCCGGTCGACGTGGAAGTCAACGGGGGAGACCTATGTTCAGCAGTGGACGTCCTATGGCTGAAATGATGATGATGACCTATTGCAAGCGCGTGCCGCAAAGTGGTAATTTGAGTTTCGGAAAAAGATATTGTGTACGTCTAGAGACTTTTTAAGTCACCGGGCTAGTGGGCGAGCAGAGTGCTCAGCCAGAGATTGAAATATGGGTGGGGCCTGGGTCTTTCCTAAGGGTGTCTTCCTTTGAGACCGTTCCTCGGCTTAGGGTGAAACCGTGGTTTGTGTCGGAAGAGGACATCGTGGCTGTGTTCCGCCCAGGGCGGAACAAGGGTCTTCGCCACCCCCGGTGGCGGCGGAGTCGCGAGTTTGTGTCTGTATGTGTACTGTTGTATAGAACTCGGCTGGAGCCATATCTATATTAATACTAGCTGCCTGTTCCGGCTTTGCTCGGATGGTAACTTTTTTGATCACAAATTGAGATGTAAGTTAGACTACCTTTCAAGTTGGGTCAAACTGCAAACAGTGTGCTTGATTGAAATCGGTTACGTAGTTTAGAAGTCCATCGACAAACAACCTGACACGTATTTTATGTTTACTAGTGGTCGCCCATTGGTCGAAATTCGACCACAATAATTTTAATATCTTGTTAATATGAACGCCATTTTCATTTCTCAATACCAACTATTTTTCTATAAATCTTAAAGTAAGAAAAAATTTTTTCTTACTTTAAGATTTATAGAAATTTATCCCACGCACAGGGCAAGTGCTAAAAAAATAAAAATTCGAACCAACTATTTTGTTTCCAAGCTATATACGCCATCTGTCATCTTTTATCGTTATCATCAATATATTTCTTTGTGTGTGTCAAATGCATGGTAGTGTGGATAATGTTTTATTCATTGATTTAATAGACTTTATAAGCATTTTTATTGAAAAATATTAGTGTTCTGCACTTCTTCTGCACATAAACTATAGGTGTGCCAAATTTTATACTCCTGCGTCCGCGCAATTTTCGTAAAAAGGGGTCCAAAGTTTTGACATTACGTATAAATATATAAAGATTATAAAGCTGAAGACTATGGTTGTTTGTTAACTAATGGTCCGAATTGAAAAATTCTTTCAGTGTTAGATAGCCCATTTATCATCACGCTAAGACCAAAAGTAGCAAAGAACCAACAGAGAATGTTTCAAAATAGGGAGATTTTTTTTCCTTTTAAGAGCTTCCCCTGCGTAACGGTTCCTTGCGGAACGGATTCGCTTAGTAAACTACCTACTTTTTAAATTTATTATTTCCAGTATATCACCGTATAATACTTTTCAGACGAATAAGTTTTCACGCGTTTTTTTTTTGTATTTAACACTTGTACTTATCCACAATATACTTTATTAAATACTTTCTGTTACTTTCTAGCCAACCGGTTTCACTTTTTTACAGCATCATCGCTTAGACTTACTTGCTCATCTGATATTTTGCCTTCTATTAAAACGTTATATTTTTATCGTCAGATTTTACATACTATGGCGACTCATCATCAACAATAAACAATAATACCATAACTAGTAAATCTTTATATATATAATTCTTCTGTGAGTGTGTATGTCACTGAACTCCTTCTAGACGGCTGGACCGATGTTGATGAAAGTTTTTGTGCGCGTTCAAGGGAATTCGAGAATGGTTTAGATTCACAATTTGGTCTCCTGGAAAATGTTTTTTAATTATTTTTTTAATAATAAGTCGTTGTTGATTTTGGAATGTTTCACATCGGATCCGACAGACTGCGCTACTGTCGAAGCATTAATGTCAAGCGATACGAAGTTTGCTGGGTCAGCTAGTATCCTATAATGTTTTGATATTAACATTGTAATTTAAGATTGTGTCCAACATCACTTGCTTTACTTTACCTTTGAACAACAGCCACCCGTTTAATTCTTTGAACTATTTTTCGGGTTGTTTTAGGAAAAACATAAAATGTACTCTGACTGTCTACATCATAAGTTACATAGTCTGATGTTTTTAAAATTATAACACAACAAATATAATGACCCATTTTCAGCACAACGTTTGATTATCAAATATCAAATTAACCTAATCCCTTTTGTTACACCTTTCAGCCGCAGCATGCGCTGCGATCGTTTACTCCGTCCCTTTCATACACCTTGTACGTACTCAATAGGTTGCATTTTCAAACACTTCTTACTATCCTATTTGGGAATTTTGCACTTCTTTATTTGTTCGGAAATCAAATTACCTCTTCGTGGCATCCGATTTCAATCAGTAGAAGACACAAAAGAGAATCCGCGGCGCGATCTGAACTCAATTTTAGAAATATGGCTTAAAAATGTTCTGATTATTGGATTATTCGTTAGCGTAAATTTCTGACGGAGTATACTATGAAGGTAATCAAATAAATTTTGGAGAATAACAAACATTTTGTTTATTGTGGATCTTTTCCCGGTACTTTCTTAACAGATTAGTATAACAGATTTATCTGAAAAAAATGTCTAGAAAATATTTTTTGTGGAAAATACATGAAATCACTTTTATCATTTAAGCAAACGATTGTAAATGATTAACGAAACGATTTATAAATTTTGCATACAAATACTGTCGCTAATTATCCGCGATAAAAAAAACTGTACATTTTAAATAGGTAACTTAAGCATTTTCGTTATAATAAGCAAAATCGTGACTGTCCTTTTTCCGCTATTTGCTCTGAGCAGTTTTAATAATATAAAATGTGAAACTAGCCAGCAAACCACTCTTTTTAGCTTTTGACCGCCTCGTTGGTCGAGTGGCTAGCGTATACGCCTAACGTATCGACTTACCGCGAGGCTCGGGTTCGATTCCCGTCGGGGACAGACATTTGTGTTTTGAACATTTATATGTCTGCATTTCCGGGTCTGGGTGTTTAGTAAATTTATGCTGGTATCTTTTTAAGTATTTCTATGTATTAGTATCGTTGACTTGTTAGTCATAACCCATAACACAAGCATATAATTTGCTTACTTTGGGGTTAGATTCAATTTGTGTGAAAATCAAAAAAAGTGGAAAGTACAAGTTTTGTTTAAGATTTATTTAATTTATACCAACTTAGATAGGTACCTTGATATATGCATTGTGGACTCTGTAGCTGGAGGAGTGGACGTGGAACAGTATGGCCAGCCCGATGACTGCTTTATCACTAGACGTGTTCTCGACGATGAGGGTCACCCGGAATATGGGACCGAATCCTTCAACCTTCAAAAACAGTTATAAAAAAAGTTACGTTGGCAAGAAAAAAACTTGGAACGTGGATTTCAAATTGTCTCTCAATGTCCATCGCTACTTTTTAACCGACTCTAAGAAGGGTGAAGTTATCAATTCGACTGCTTTTTTGTTTTGCATGTTTGTTAAGCGATTACTCGGATACAAACGAACTGAGTTTGATAGTTCTTTTCTTGTAGTGTAAGTCATAATTACTCTAAAATGCTCCTACATGTTTTTTTTAATATGGTAAGCTAACTGGTTTCGGAGTTATATTTAAGGACGCGTTTACAAATCTGACCAAAATAAGCAGATTTTCGGTACATTTTGCGGCTGGACTAAATTAAACTACATCTAAATATTAATTACCACAGATAGATTACTTCCTCATTTTCAAATTTTCGCAATTTTTTATACAAAAATTTTGATTTATAGTATCGCAAAACAAAATTTCCGGAACGTCTTCATACAAAATCGCCGATAACGCATAGATTTTAGGAACATTTTTCTTGTTATTATTAATAACAGAAATTTTCGACCATTTGACGGATCATATCGAAATTTTTAACCATTTGACAGATCATATCGAATTTTTTAACCATTTGACAGATCATATCGAAATTTATATTAGCCAACTTGGAATCATGACTAACCTTTCGATATCAGTAACGAAAATGGAGCTTTTTGCACTTTTTTTAACTTATTTTCGACGTTGATTAGCTGGTCTCGAGTTGCAGCCACTAAATGACAATTTAGATTTATAGTTAGTAATTTAGATAGTCAGATAGTATAGAACAGGTAGACGTTTGCGCCGACTTGCCCAGATTGGTACAGCAAGCAACCTGTTGTATCTGACCCCCTTACAACACTTTGAAAGCATTGTGTAGGGTCAGATATTTTGGTTACTTACTGTACCGCAGCCTTCCTTTCTGCTGACGTAGCATCAGTTGACACGAGCACCGAGGATAATACTCTTGGAAGTTATTGATTGACCTGTAACATTTTTACCTCGGCTGAAAGTCGAATAGGCTCAAACGCCCCGGAGGCCACGAAGTTCTCGGACTTGGTGTAGGCCTCCAGCAAAGTCCTCCCGGCGTGCAGCCGGAGCTTGTTCAACTCAAACTGGAACGACTCATGCATTGCTAAAACGATGAAATAAAAATGAATCCCCTTTTCGCCTGGTTATAGCATCACGCCTGAACGGATGGACCAATTTCTCTAAATATTTTTCCTTGTGAAAGTTATTTTCAGTAACTACGGAGAAAATAGGAAAACAATACTTTGATTTTCCCCGTTTACAAACTCTTAGTGATACCGAAACTGAGAAACTGTCACTGATACTAAGTTCACAAGGTTGGCTAGTCTGTATGTAGAAAAGAAAATGGTGGTGTCTATAAAAGGAAGTGATGTTAGTCTTAGATTAGTGTTAGATTAGGCTGAAAATTAGTGGTGAGGTAGCTTAGAACCGGGAAAAGGACATAGGATACTTTTTGTCATGTTCGATTATGAGGAAACTGAGAAAAACAACATTTTAATTTTTCCCATACAAACTGAACATAAACATAGTTTTTCAACCTCATAGCATACTTTTAACAGTAGGTAAAAATTATTATCACACTGCGAATTACTATATTATTTAACAGTAATAAAACAGTATATGAATTTTACAGCTGTCAAAAATAAAATAACTTGTATAACTAAGGATAAACACCGTGTTACCTCGTTGGTCGGAAGGGTTAGCGTACACTTCTAGCCCCACCGATTATTAGCGAAGCATGGATTTGGTTCCCCGCGGAGGTAGTAAGCATTTTTGTAATGAACACAAATTTTGAACGCATATCTTCTATTAGTAATAAATTTAGACTTAGATTATTACTTAATCTCTAATTTCTCAATATGAAAAATCCACTATAATTTGTTCTACCTACTTGTTTGTCCCTTTAGTTACTTCTTTTTTTAAGCCAAAAACGTTTTCACTTAAAAGAACTCACCAATTAATCGTTACGATAAAAACAACATAGCACCGACCTTGGGCATTCTCTCTTTCCCGCGCAGATTGTTCTAGAAATAACTTCGATTTCTTCGGTATGTGCCATGGCTTGTTATAAATATTGCTGGATGAATCTAAACCGGCGGCGTGAGCGCTAAAATCTGCAGTGCGTTTCAGAATTTTTAACATGAGATTGCCACCTGAAAAAACACATATTATAGATTCAATTACTATTACTAGTGGTCGCCCGTTGGTTGAAATTCGACCAACAAATTTAATATCTTGTTGATAAGAACGCCATCTTCATTTCTTAAGACCAACCACTTTGTTTCCAAACTGTATGGTGTACTATCTGTGATCTTTTATCGTTATCATCAATATATTTGTTTGTGTCATGTGTGTGTTAAATGAATGTAGTGTGGATAATGTTTTA
>NJDD01013548.1:3179-13732 GCA_002245505.1 Calephelis nemesis | reverse complement strand
TAAATAAGCAATAAACCCTAAAAGGGTGGAGAGACTACCCCAAATTATTCTACATTATCCGGTCACATAATTTCTACGACTATCTTAGTCTCCACAATCACCTTAACTCTGAGCTCGATATCTCTTTACTTATCAATTATTATGATATTTAAAAATCATATAGCATTCCTTTTTCTCCATCGCGGATTAAAAAGTGACCCTATCTTTCTTTGGAGACTAATCTGCTTCAGTGTTATTATCTGTTTTCTTTAATGTATTTGCTATAATTTAAAAAACACTGACTCCTTTTTTTTTCATTTTCTTATAGTCCTGTTTAGCTTTAGCTCTGCCATTATGTTTAATTAAACCTGGGGGCCTACCATAAGGTTGGACAAAGCAGTCATGTAAAAGCAAAGTTTACTTCCATCATAAAATACTATTACTTTAGTTCGTACCATGAGCTTTTTAATCAGTCTTGTTTTATTAGGGCATTGAACGAATGATTTTTGTATATTTTTTCTTTTATCTGCTACATTATTTTTTTAACTCTTCTTCTTTGTTATAAATTTGGCTTCCAATTGTTTTTAACAATATGATGCCAATGTCAAACATAAAACTTACTTAGTTATAAACAACTCTTAATTTGTTTTTATTCGTTTTGCAATCTCTAGTTAGTAATTTTCGTCATCATATTAAGTCATACCAAGGTAAAGCGGTGGAAGCCTAATTAAGCTTAATATGATTGCTACCGCTATAACAACAAGAAGAAAATACGCGATACAGCAATTTATTCGCGAATGGAATTAAGGATTAATTATTTATCTTTCACGTATGCACTTTAGCTAATTAAAATTGTACAAAAAAAAGTGTTTAGAAAAGATTTGTAAATAATTGTAAAGAACTGTGTTTCCTTGTTAAGTACCTAATAAAAACATATCTGGCTACCAAATTTGTTTTAACTTTTTGCCACACTTGTACTACTAGTCTGAAACACTCATGAAGAAAATGACAAATATTCTAAGATATTTTTGTCTGTCATCTCCATAGAGACTACTGGCCGGCACTAAATTGTTATCGTCAGTGTCAGGCATTTGTGTGATGAACACTTAGATGTCTGAATTTCTGGGTCTGAGTGTTTATCAGATCTATTCCGGTATCTATTTAAGTATTTCTATGTATTAGAATCGTTGACTAGATTAGACCCATAACACAAGCATGTTATTTGATTACTTTGGGGTTAAATTCAATTTGTGTAACTTGTCCAGAGATATATAATAGATGAATAAAATAATGTGACAATTTATACAGAGCTCGGGAAAAGTTCGCACGTCAAAATGACATTTGTAGATGTTTACAGGTCAATAATAGCAAAGCTATGTTACAAAATCCCTGTTACTGTGTTAATTTCAAACGTTAAAAATTTTAATTATTCCTACCATGTTATACTTTGTAGTTTGTACATTTAATAATATGTAGTGTACAAGTTTTACCGCCGAACTTCCTTCATTCTACCCGTTCAGTTTGTATGTGAATGTAAGACCGCCTTTGTGCACCTAAGTTAAATATTAATATATGTGAAAAAGTGTATTATTTTGCAAATTTTGGTGCATAATAAAGTGTATTCATTCATTCTTTCATTCATAGTGTTCTATCATTCACCATTCCTATAGAAAATACAAAATTTAAAGTTCTATGTACATACAGTTCTATGTATGTACAGTTTTTTTTATTATGTGGCATTAAAAATACTTTTAATGCCACATAATAAAAAAACTGTCTGAAAGAAAAAAATGGGGTGGGTCACTCTTATCACTTAGAGGGATGAAATATATATAGAAATCTATTCTCAGATCTACCGAATGTATAAAATCTCATCAAAATCGGTTCAGCCGTTTCGGACGATTACGGTAACAAACACTGTGACACGATTTTTTAAATATAGAAGTATGTACATTTATCAAAGAAATATCAATTCCAATATTGAGAAGAGGGTAATTTTATCAGAGTCACGGAAATTTAACAAATAAACATAAATAACGAAAATTGCGTCCTTATTTCCAAGATAGCGACGAAATATCGGTACCGCAATAAAAGGATCGTTTACACGCACGATTCTTGGCGTATCTGAGACATACGGTGTGTGCGGATTGTCTAACACTTTTCGTATAAATTACTCTTATCGTTCATTTAAACATGCAATCTCATATTGCGACTATTGCTCTTTTTAACCAACACTTAAAAAGATTCAACTGCAACGGCAAATAATACATATATTTCGATGGCTATTTTTAAAAAGGTCATAACAGGTCCCCGTGTTGGTCCGGTCTCCTTTGCAGAATAGACCGTCTGCCTTCCTGTCAGGCAGCTCGTAAAAGGCGAGCATAGGCTTACCGTCACTAACTCTGTGACATCCTACTAGGTGGTAGCGTTTCGCAGCGACTCGCCCGGATTGGTACCACCGCCTTACCTATTCCTGCAACCATAACGTCCAATGTTCGCCGTTGTCTTGTTCCAGTTTGGAGGATAAGGTAGCCGGTAAACTTACTTTTGCTCGAGGCCGAACATCCCAGCCTCAGGTTAGCAGCGCACCATTACCATCTTTGGTGTCTCTAGTCGGTGTGAATTTCTTACCAATAGCAAATCCGTCTGCTTGTTTGGAAGGCAAACAAGCAGACGGATTTGCTATTGGTAATTATCATCAAATAAATACCGAAGTGGTTTCACGTAAATTTTACGATATCGTTGAGGCATATTACAGTAAAATTCTGTTTCTATTCTTCTTATCGTCGGTGCTTGGTGGAATTCCATTCTTGAAACAATTTATTCACAACACTTGTATTTTCACAACATATATTTTATTTTTATAGTTTTTCCAACCGGTTTCTCTATATAAACATTATATTTATAAACATTATATAGATAGATATATCTAGCTAAGCTTGAAAGTTATAAAATTTTACTAATGAATATCATCTTAATTCATAACACTTAAATAAACAGATTAACCCCAGGTCAACCTATCACACACACAAACACACATGCGCGCACACACACACACACACACACACACACACACACACACACACACACCTAGAGAGTATGGATAACATAGGTATAGTTTCTATATTTTTTTATAGTTTTATTCTACTAGTATAATAATGATACTTATGTTATGTACCTAGTAATGTAACTGTACATGAAAATCCGCGGAGGGGGCGCTGGTTACTTGTAACTCAGGTCATTACCTACAACGGGCACCAGACTCTCACCTAGGTTTTACTAAGACTGTATCAATTAGTTGTTAATTTAGTTCTATACCTAGGGTGACAGTAAAAATAAATTTGATTTGATTTGATTTGATTTATATAGCCCTGCTGTATAACAACTGAAGTTTTGTTGAAACTAATACCGCCTAATTGTCGTCCTCAAAAACGTCACATTTAAATAAAAATTACTGAGTGAAGACATTAGTAAACAAATTTGATTTGACTGGGTTGACAACGTTAATTTTTTTTAATTTTGTTGTTTTTTTTTTCAATAGATAAAGAGAATTAGGAGGAAAGTTTATGATATATTTTGTAATGTTTTTTTTTCAATAGATAAAGTTAATTAGGAGAAAATTTTTGATATCTATAATGTAGTTGTGATTATATCCCCAGAGCGAAGCCGGGCCAATTTTATAGTAAAGCATAACTCCATCTCTCGTGTGAAAAAAGGAAATGATGAATGAAAAACAAATCGACTAATTAAAAAAATGGAAATCGAACATTCAAGATCCTCGTTTTTTAAACTGTTAATAATGCACTATTGTATGTACTGTTGGTAATGTATTTTTAACTACGCGCTTCGGCTATATTCGTCAAGCTTCAGAAATCCGAATGTATTTTAAAAATATCTGTACAGAGTTGTTATTACATAATTAATAATTTCGCTTAAATTTGATTAGGTCAGCCAATTTAAAAATAAAAGTGGTAAGTTTAAAAAGAGTTAAAAGTGTACTGCCGAAGCGCATAATTTAAACAGAAGTACCATAGGTAGTTTAATCGCATGCACGAACGAATGGTCGTGGTAAAACGCAAGATATTAAAGCTACGAAAGTTTGTTACTCGTTTCTTCTGAAGGCATAAATAGATGCACGAATTTGGTTGAAACCTGTTACCGAAAGAAGTTCTGAAGGGTTACTTTTGAATCTCGATTAATGTAATTCGAAATTTGCATCGGATACGTCAATTTAGGTTCCTGCTCTTGAACACAATACTAGCGCGTCATAAAAGTGTAGTTAATAATTAAAAAATCGGATTCAGCGAGTTGGAACAAAATGTTAATAATACGACTATTACTGTATTCAAAAGTTTCTTCTGCTAATTTCTTTTTTTCAAATTGTCCAATTTCATAAAATTGACATTCAAAAGTAATAGTAGTAGTATTCAAAATAGGGTAATTTCTATCATGTTATAATATAAAGATATGTATAACTATCGACATACGATACCTAAAACCTCTTTAATCACTTTATCTAGTTAAAAAATCCGCATTCAAATCCGTTACGTAGTTTTAAAGATTTAAGCATACAAAGGGGCATAGGGACATGGGGACAGAGAAAGCGACTTTGTATTATACTATGTAGTGAAGATAAGATTAGAATGGCAGACTAAAGATTGGCAAATCATATGTTATACTTCTTTACCTCAAACTTAAACAAAGTGGTGTTATACGTATGATATGTCTCACTCATCGTATGTGTGTTTATGACATCACTACTCTTAACAAATGGAACAATTTTGATGAGGATTTTTGTTTGAAAACTGACGTTATCGAGATGGTTCTTACTTCTTAGCCATATTATACGAGTATATAGGTTTTGTCAGGAGCTATTAAACATATTTAACTTTAAATAAAGAGGTGAGCAAAGGATAAATGGTTTTTAACAATCAGATTAGTGGCAATAAAGTGCGGTGCTGCAGCTTCTCTGGGCAAATATCTACAAACTTACTCTTTTCGCCATAATGACAGTACAATGTTTAGGCCCGGAGGATAGAATAGTCGATAGACTTGCACAATTGGACTAAACCACGAGACAGCCACGCACCTACAACTTCTATAGTGACTATAAAAAGAAAGAAAATATATTTATTTGCGGAATACGTGTGTTAAGGTTGTTACAAAATTATTTAAGCTTTCCAACATATTCTACCACATTGTGGTGTGCAAATAATTTAATATTTTTATAAGTATAAAATAACTAATTATATACACAATGTTTTAATATTCATACGAACAAATAGTTTTATTCTTATTATAATTTGAGTTATAACTTACAAATAATTTTAAAATGATAATAAATTTAGCCCTGTCTACCGTAAACTACCATATAGGACATGGCTCTCTCTTACCATCGGAAGAACCTTGTGCCTTTTCTCTGACTTATCACCTAAAATGTTTGAGTACAATTTTTATAAAGCAAAGTATATAAGTATGTATCTTCATCTATCATTTGTATTATAAAGATGCAAACGATGTATGAATAGGACACTAACGTTTCGTCGAAGGTACTTATAGGTACTTGTTAGTTCAGAGTCCCATAGTAAGACAGGTGACCCGGTAATCAAACCTGGGACTTTATCGCCTAATGTTAATAATATATCTCTAAAGATGGATTTCATGCTATCTAGACAGCTGCGTATCCGTCAGCCTATCCTTAATCTAATTGCCATATTTATCCTGTCCACAGATATGTTATTGGCAAGCGATAACTTAAAAGTGGATCCAAATATCAGTTTTGGACAGCAAGTTTTGGATTAGAATTGATTATTAATATGAGCTGTAAGTCAACACCGGCCCAATAGACCACACAGAGACACAATTTAAAGCGCTGTCTATAAACAAGTGACAATGAAAAGAAATGTAAATAGGGCTTTTTTTGAGTAGAAATTGGCAATAACCGTATTAACGGAACCATTAACACGGCCCGGGAAGCCGTTGATGGGTTTCCGATTGTATTAACCGCAAAACGGTTGGGACTTGATTAGGCTGAATACGGAACAGTGTATTTAGCCCCTTAGTAACCGCACTTGAATTTTAAAATTATCTCATTTAACTTTTAAGGGTTCTTTTTATACGGAGAATTATACATTATGAATGATTTTTGTTTGCATTGATTATATCTGTCATTTTTTTAATAGTAAGTAATACCAAATCAATATGACTGTTGTTACATATTTAATTATTTTTTAGTTATTGCATTGTTCTTTAGCATAAGTATCCCTGGACAAGTCACACAAATTAAATCTAACCTCGAAGTAAGCAAATTATATGTTTGTATTATGAGTGTTAGTTAACGATATTAATACACAGAAATATTTAAATAGAGACCAGAACAAATTTAATAAACACCCAGACCCGGAAATGCAGACATCTAAATGTTCATTACACAAATGCCTGCCTACGTCGGAAATCGAACCCGAGCCTCGCAGTTAGTCGGTGTAGTTAAGCGTGAAAACTAGCCACTCGACCAACGAGGCGGTCATATATTTATATAATAAATTATTTATAATATTTTATAAATCAATATTTTAAGATGTTGATTTTAATACTAAATATCCATTATGATTGTATTTAATATATATATGATAGTTGTAATTAGAAAGTCTGATAATAATACAATATTATGGTATCATTAACCTTTTTCATCTGACTGCACTAAACAACTTCAATAATTGGATAGGTAGCGGGCGAATCGTCAGTGAAAAAAATAATAAAATAAAATCTGTCGTTTCGTCCATAATGGACGAAACGACAGATTTTATTATAGCAAGCTCCATTATACTTTATATAAAATATTTGTTATTATTTGACAAGCCTGACCCTTTACTGACTTGCCGTGAGTAGGTATTTGAAACGTCGGCATGAGTTCAATAACAAAGGTGTTGCACTACTGGTAGGTAAAATTCTTAATACTGTGCTACAGCTGACTTGCATACCTTAGCAAATCTTTCTGCTTTGATTGTTTTATCAAAATATGAAAAAACAAAACATATTTAAGACTATGGAGATTATAAAATCCTACGAAACCGACGTGTTTGTATCAAAAGTATAATTTATGTGAAAGAATCTAGGAAGGTTTGCAAGAATCGGGACAATTGGCACTCTAAATGTTCTGCCTAACTCAATAGGGACTTGGCGTGAAGATAAGGAAGTAAAAAAAAACTTCTAAGAAAATATAGTTACCATAGAGTAACACTACCACACTTCTCCGTTTTTTACGTCATAATTTAGGGCTTCCTTAAAGAATTTAGGTTAATCACCTGCTCTATAATTAGCTAGTATTATATAAACTTGTCACAAGTGCCTCATGTATGGTATATGAGAAGTAAACGATTTTTTATTTCTATTTCTTAAACGAGTTTTGTACGTTGGTCTATGTCACTATTATATTGGTACTACCACGTGTTAAGTGCTGTTCTCTGTATTTTTTTGGTTGGAGGGTTGATTGTCCTAAAAATAGTATCTTCACATTCGTATTCCCAAAGAGGTAGGCAGAAGTGCAACTAGGACATCCATGAATAGCCGAAACCATGTCCCACAATGTAATAGTTCGCAAACCACATATTACCCAGTCCCGAGCAATGTTGTTTTTATTAAGAAGTATCTTCACGCCCATATCCCCGAAGAGGTAAGCAGAGGGACAACCAGGGAACCCACGACTACCCGAAGACACTAAGTCCCATAATGTGGTAGGTGGCAACCCGATCGCCAAGTAAGCACATGTCCAATCCCGGGCAGCATTATTTTTATTAGAAAGTATACTTTCTCTAACTCAAGAAGTGAAGTCCGATGCCGGACCGCTAGACCACAAAGGCGATAACACAAAAACTTTTAATAAAGAAAACATTTGTTTATGGAAATTTAATTGCGGAACTCTTCGTTGCAGAGGAGTTTTGTTTTGCCGATTCTTCTCCTGCTTGGCTAGGTTTTGAGACCCGAAACCCGTAACTATTGTAGCAAGAAATCTTCCCGGGAACACTGAATATAACACATTGACCTCTAAGTATATGGACATGAAATAGTTACCAAAAAAGCCTGCCGCTGGCTACTCAATATGGCTGCCATTTGACATTACTAAGGCTGTACAAAAAACGTAAAGTATCGATATCGATACATAATCCATAACCTTAAATTCAACAATTTTCATTTAACCCCCGACAAAAAAATTTTTACGATAGTTACGTTCCAACGATAAACACACACTATCGCACACATTTTGATTTGCTTTAGGCAAACTCCAAATATAATAAAACACAAAACAGTCAGCTTTTAAAAAGTATGATCAATCAGCAACCTCCCAGTTCTTTCATTAGGTCCTTGTCAAGGTATTCACTATAATATTTATTGCGTCTATAGATCACAGTTCTATTTTATCGTGGCCATGTGCTTATCCGCACACTTATTACGTAAAATACCAATTTTAGATTTCGACAAAATTTGGTATAGTAATTGTTTTCGACACTTTAAAGAAACATATCTAAATAATATTATCACGCTGGCAAAGCCGCGGGCAACAGTACAAAACAAAGTTTGCGTCAGAAAAGGTAGTATTTCAATATCGATACATTATCTAATAATGTAGATATGAATTATTATTTAACTCTCGATTGAAATTGCTACTAATGTATAGCTACTCAGTTGGCTTATAAATAGAGAAATGCAATGAAAAGAAAGAAATAACATTTTTTCACTTTTCACCAGCATTTTTTTTTAAGTTGTGATGTGCAAATATGTTTACTTTTACATAAGTTAACTCTTTATTTTTATTACAATATTCATTATCATTATAAAAAAATGTGATCAGATTATATTCAAATCACTTTCCTTACTTAAAAGTGAGCACTTTAAATAATTATTGTAACGATAGACCATGATTGATATTTTCAGTGGCAATGGCATTTTTATCTTGTCCAAATATTCTTTTCTGGGAACGTAAAATAAAATATCGACAATTGTAATAGTATACTTCACTATAAAAATTGAACACTAAATATGGATTCTTGGCAAGCCTGACAACTGTCATAACGTCAATTTAAATCGACGCCAAAATGAGCATAGACAAAAATGTCGTTATCTCTTTCGGCGTACAAAATATCAACATTTGTTAAAAAGAGATGTTGTTTAGTTATTTGTCGATTCGAACGGTATTTATACAACTAAATTTGCTATATAAAATTGTTGCCCTTCTTTATATATTCCTATTTCTATGATATAACAAAAGGTAAAAAATCAAGATTCTGACATGATTTTCTATGTCAATATATCACTAATTTTGACTAATAAAAGCCTGATATTTAAAGTGTTTTGGTTGGGAAGGTTTGATTAGTTCGGGGATATGGGCGTAAAGATACTTTTTTGTTAAATAATTCAGTGTTATATAAATGTACCTATATTTCAAATAAAGAAAGTTATGAAATAACTGTAAATAACACTCGATTTCCACTTGGAGTAGTACCAGCGTGCTCGAATTTGTTCCTACTACATGTTTACCGGAAGCTCGCTACGGAAATTCAAAGTAAATCCTTTTATTCACTGATGTAAAGGAAGGATACAAGAATCCTAAATATTGCATGAAAGAAAATTGAAATCATGTATATCCTCGAATTAGTCGCTATCTTTGATCTAAATTATAGGTCAACTCTACTGCAGCAGCTCGAAACTGAAGCACAAATGCTTAACTTTGGTCACTAGCACCGAGACTATTTAGCCAAATTTTGCGACCACTCACACGGTCGTTACCACTGCCTTACAATTCCTGCCGCAATAATGTCAAGGTGTGCCACTGTCGCGTTACGGTTTTGTGGCTAGAGTGTCTGTTAAACTAAGGTATTATTCGTACGCTTAATATTTCAATCTTCGATCGTCATCGCATTACCATTGTTCCACAACTCTACCACTCGAGTTTGATTCCTGGCTCAGGCAACATTTTTCAAGCTTTTGCTTAGCTTCTATCGAAGGCATTGAACGTCGACGAATAAGTAGAACTTTTAATAACTTTTTAATCACGTTTGTCTTTTTGATTCAGCTACTCGCCTCTAGGTTTCATTGGTTGTATCAGCGTTACTGCGCGTGCGTAATCTCCCTGTTTGCCCCGCTATCTGGTGACTCGTGCCTGCTTATGCAATAGCTTTACCGCGGCAGTCTCCGAGTGCCAGACGTCTTTTTTTAATTTATTATAAAATATGGTAGCTCGGGAATGGATATTCGTCTGAATTGCTATCTATCACAATAAGGGACTTAGTGCCTTCGGCTTATCGTGGGTGCCCTGATATGGACGTCAAGAATATATTGTCTTCAAAAAATATGATTACCTTGCGAAAAAGAACTATTAAAATTAATTTCTTATTGGTCGAGTACTCGTGTTACAAGTATGCATAAAGTATATTGTTGATTTGGTAACCTCCTGACTACTACGCAACCAATCTAGGAGACCAATTCACGTATTTTCAGATCACGCCGATCCGATAATGGCGGCCAATGTGAACCTTCCATCCAATCCAAGCACGAACTCATAAGACATCACGCTATAC
>NJDD01013547.1:0-15801 GCA_002245505.1 Calephelis nemesis | reverse complement strand
GCACATTATCTATTAATCTAGCTAAAAACCGTGCAAAGTGATAGTAAAATAGTGACTTACGTTAGAAATTAAGGAAAAAAGGAATTATCTACCCTCATTCAGGGAGGTTCATATTAATTTTGTAGGTTAGAATGAAACTTGTATTTCGTACATTACAGTAATTCCACAGGTTGTACGATATTCCTCTGTGGGATAATAGAAAATCAAACTTTAAGATAAGGGAGTAAGAGTGTTATTTATAAGGAAAATTCGGAGGGTGTGAATTCTTTAACCTGTTGCTTGATCATGAAATTCTTGGGGGAGATGTTTTCACGGCAATTCTTGTAAGTAAATTTATTTGTATGAATAATTGAAAGTATATTTGGTGTTCAGTATTATACAATAAACGTACGTACTAAGATAGAGCATTTTTGTCATGTTATTAGATACTATATTTGCCTTTAACTGTATGTGTGACGAAATCTAAAATCTATTTGAATGTTTTTGTAAAAGAAATCTATTTTTTTGAAATGGCTAATATGGTGCTAACTGCGAGGTTTTTTTTAACTTTACCGGACTATAAATAAATAAATTACACAAATCTATTTCAAATTTTAGTAATTCGTTAATCACACCATAAAGCTTTTACCTTACAGCTGACTAGTTCTTAAAGTTCGGTTAAACGCTTTTATCTAAACATTTTTAATAAACAACAAGACTGTTTTCTATTGATTCAATTGTTATTAATATTATGAATATAGAAATAGGTTTTCGTTAAAAAAATCATCAAAAAAAGTTCTCAGTTGTTGAAAGTTAACAAAGTTGAAAGTTAATGAAGTTAACCCTAAAATATTTTTAATACGTTAATATTTATTTTTGTTAATGTTTTAATGAATTCTATAAATAAAATACCTATGTTATTTTGAAATCAACTTTTTTAGTGACTTAAGAATTAGATATTTTAATAATAATTAGTTTTTAACTATAAACAAACAATATATTTATAACATACCGTATTTTCTACAACCATCCCCATTTGTTCTTATTTCTATCTTTGGTAGAGAGGATGAGATCATATATCAATAGAAAAACTCAATTTTCTTAGACAAACGAATGGCTTTCATAATTTGTTGTAGTGAAACTTATGACCAATACTAGAGTTGACCTCCATAAGTCAATCATCTCCATAAGTCTGTATTGGCACAATTTATTTAATTCAAAAGTATTATTTGGTGGTAGAGTTTTGCAGTGAGTCACCCGGATTGCTACCACCGCATTACCTATTCCTGCACCCATAACGTCATGACGTGTTTCGGTTTGGAGCGTAAGATAGTCGGTAAACTTTTTAGGTACTCTTGAACACATTTCTGCCGAATTATTAACATCTAGTTAATAATAAAAATAAATAGTTTAATTCACCGATTTTTTTTTGAATTCAATATTAATTTATGATTTGAAACTTAAATAATCGCGTTTTATTAACAATTTTGATTATTTGTACAGAATACTCGTGGTACATTTTTATTTTATTTGTCAATATCTCGGTCTAGTTGCATAGGCGTGGTGAAGACGGTGGTACGGGTACGGGACGGGATCGTGAGTATCCAGTACAAATAAATAAAAATTTTAATAATCCGCTAGTACCGTATTCAAAATACTACAGTACCTTAATCCGTTTCCAATTTTCAATTCATTAAATCGATATTGGAGGGTAACGTTACTGATCTGAGCATGAAATATAAGCTATTGCTAGGACTCATACGAAATGATATCTGCTTCTCGTGTTTGACCTCATTATTATAAGCTTTTAATTAACCTGCCTCGTTGAAAGGACAATAACTGATGCAAGCATATGTATAGATAGATATATATTTGGATAAGATATTACGACATTGCAGGTGCAAGGTATTTTTGAAGTTTAACTGCGTTTGTTTGTTACTAGCTGTTGCCGCGGCGTTAATGACGTTAAAAGAAACATTGTTACAGGATAACAATTATTATTCTATTGATCCAAGTTACCCTCTATGTGTGTCCTAAATTTCATGAAAATCGGTTAGGCAGTTTATGCGTGAAGTACTAACATACAAACTGTAGTATTTATAATATTAATAGGATGCAAATCTAATTTAACATTTTAACCTTTAATAATGTAACTTATCACATTGTGATATTTATCAGGCTGTTATCTATCAGCTGTTTGTGATAGATAACAGAGTGGGAGATGGGGCATCGTTGGATGTTTATGCGAACAAAGTTATTTGGTACTTATATAACAAAAAAACGTTGGCATAAAAATGTCAAGTCAACTAAATTTTATAAAATACATCATAATATTAGAGACAGTAGATTAATGCTCTCATTAATGTCCAAATCTATATATATATAAAAGAAAGTGGTGTTAATTACACTATTTATAACTCAAGAACGGCTAAACCGATTAGGCTGAAAATTGGTAGGGAGGTAGCTTAGAACCGGAAGAAGGATATAGGATACTTTTAATCCTTTTCGATTGTGAGGAAACTGAAAAAAATAACATTTTAATTTTTCCCATACAAACTGAACGGGCGGAACGAAGTTCGCGGGGAACAGCTAGTCTTTATATATAAAAGAAAGTGGTGTTAGTTACACTATTTATAACTCAAGAACGGCTGAACCGATTAGGCTGCAAATTGATGGGGAGGTAGCTTAGAACCGGGAGAAGGACATAGGATACTTTTTATTCTGTTCAATTGTGAGGAAACTGAGAAAAACAACATTTTAATTTTTCCCATACAAACTGAATGGGCGGAACGAAGTTTGCAGGAACACCTAGTTTTATATATTAAAGAAAGTCGTGCTAGTTGCACTACTTATATATCAAGAACGGATGAACCAATTTGACTGAAAATGGGCAAGGATGTAGCTCAGAATCAGGTTAAGGATATAGGATACTTTAAATCCCCTTCGGCTGTAAGGAAACTAGGAAAACAAACATTTTAATTTTTCCCATACAAACTGAACGGGCGAAACAAAGTTCGTTGGAACAGCTAGTCTAAAATATTACGATATATTTGAAATACCATGATCACTCTAATTATTCTACTATTATATGACAATATATACCTAGTTTGAAATTGAAAAACTAGCTACATTTAATCAAAGCTGGTCCAATTGCCAAAGCTAATTTTCGACAATTCGGAAATTATTTTAAGCCGAATGGATGAAACCAGGGACGTAGGTAGTGATATAATAATGATACATTATTTATCATAATAAGATAGCTACCTTGCCAGAGTTAGATTCCGATACAATTGCCCCTTCAGAAGTTGTCAACCCTCGACCCTTATGTCACTTGTACCAAGTAGTTATATGATACACATAACTTTCTGCCCTAAGTATTGTCCCCAGAGGTTGTATTACGATGTCAGAGGTATGGCAATTTGTTTTTACGATTCGAAAGAAACTTTCAATTGTTACAGATACAATAGGTTAATCTGCTGACAATGGATTTTAGTTTAATTATTTTTTTTTCATAGAGCTTTCCAAGTTGTGTATATTTTTGCAGCATATCTGTGTTCGAAATTCCTTTTAGAAATAAATGAATATATTTCAATTATAGATTAAGTAAGTAAAAAATATCCCAAGTACGATACAAATGCTAAAATTTAAATATTTAATTTAAAAGAAAATAAGTATTTTAAATTTTTCTAATAAAAATAAAGTTTCATGGCATTGGATATGTGCCCGGTTGGCGATAGGCTTGCTACATAATGGGGCTTAGTGTCTTCGGCTAGTCAAAAGTATCCTACGCCTCTGGCTACCTCTTTGGGAAAATGGACGTGAAGATACACGACTTTTAATGTGTTAATAATATAACTTTTCGAGATGAGACGGTAATAACAGTGACAAGTACGCTCTCCTTTTACGAAATGATAACAAATTGATAAAAAATGTTATCTTATTCAATAAACGAAAACGAGGGCATGTTTAATATGAGAGGAACAACAGCTACGAGCAAAACATTATGGCCGTGAAAATATAGACATGTCAAGGACGACAGGACTAAATGAGGATGAGGAGCTGAATACGAAACACTCGTATTCATAAAGTAACCATAATAATAATATTGCCAGATAGGTAAGTGTCTTAAATATGGCCATTGATAAGTTTTGCGCAAGATTGTTTTTGAATAAAAACGACGGGTTGAACTCCGGGAGTGCCGGCAGAAATGAAAACTTGAATATTAACGTTCTGCATTTTTGACATTTTGGAATTGTTAGGGAATAATTTTGCACGAATTGCTTTAATTATCAGTATGAAAGTACTATCATTTATGTGGTAGAATATAATATTCATTTACTGTGCTATCTAACACAAACGTGACAACACGAACATTCGCCGCCCTGCGCCGTCTTATTAGCGCAAGCGCCATACGCCGTCTTACGAATTTTCGATCAAGTCACGTGTCCTGACGCGAGTTTAGAAGTTTTTAGCCATTCCAAAAAAAGTGCGAAACACCTCTAAAGAAGTTTTCGCTTCAATAAATAAATATTCGACGAGTTAAATTGAATGCATTCCATGACTTTCTTTAGTAGGTTTTTCATAAAGGGTGAACAGAAAATGGAAAAATAAATTAATTATACTCGTGTTAAGATCTGTAGAGGATGTGATGATGACAATATAGCAACAACTCTTTTTAAAAACGACGGGTTGCACTCCTGGAGTGCCAGCAGAAATTAAAACTTAAATATTAACGTTGTACATTTTTGATATTTTGGAACAGTGTGGGAATAATTTTGTAAAGTACTATCATTTATGTGGTAGAATACAATTTTCATTTATTGTGCTATCGTACACAAACATGACAACACGAACATTCGCGCAAGCGCCCCGCGCCGTTTACGAATTTTCGTCTTACGAAATTTCAGGTCACGTGTCCTGAAGCGTGTTAAAAAGTTTTTACCCATTCCAAAAAAGTGCGCAACGTCGCTAAATAAGTTTTCACTTCAAAAATATTTCATTCTCAGATTTAGTTTTATGACTGTTCCATCATATGTTTAGATGAACCTTGCAAAAATAATGAATCTTCCAACAAAATCAATAGCGAGCTTCGGGACTTGCGAGAAGAATATTAAAACCATATCTACATAGATACGCTATAGGTAAGTCATCTCAAAAAATACCCACGGGAATGATATCCGATTGCCTATATTGTACATTTTGTTCATTATTTCATTGTTCACGAAGATTGAATTTTTTCAATGATACAAAATTGTGGAATAAAATTAAATTTCAACAGAAATTTCTGGAATCTAGATTTTTTCAAGAAATAGACGTTATTAACATGATAATTTACGGCAAGGGATGTGTCAACCAGTAGGTATCAATCAGTATCCGATGACAGCCAGATTTAGTAGTTTAGATTTTTTTAGTTTAGAATTTTAGATTATTTCTTTAGTTTAACATAGACAGTAGAGTGCAGTGCAATACCATTCATTTTTAATCGATTTAAAAAAACGCGAAGTTTATGAATTCGTCCAGTATATGTTTTTTTTATGTATGTACACCGATGTCTCCGTGGTTTCTGAACCGATTTACGTCATTATTTTTTTGTTTGATGCGGAATAGTTTCGAATTGGTCCCATAAAAATGATCTTGGTAGGCCCATTAGTTTTTTATTTTATGAGCATTTTTACCTATAGTCACTTATCCCGATATTCATATTTTTAAATAAAGAAACACTTGTACTGTTTTACGTATCACTTATACTTTATTATTTTATTAATAAGACGACAGTAACCGTCTTATTAATAAAGGAATAAAATACGCAAAGGTTTAACCTTGGATTATAGTCTATAACATCAACTTATTTTACTCCAACGTTAGTTTATCAATAAGACGGTAAGCGTATACTCATTGTTAGATAAGGTGTAGGTAAGAAATTGTGATTGTTATGGCAAACAGTGTTCATTCGCTATAAGAATCATAACTTTCTGAATAACGACACGGAAGTAACAGAATAAACAATTTTGTTTTTAAATGCCAGTAGAAGTTAGGTTTTTCTTTAGTTTTTTGGCACTAGCGAAAGCATTTGCCATTGATCAAGTTGAAATTTGCATCAAGATTTAATTTATTCATAATTAGTCATTAGTCGTCAAAGAAAGTCATATTAGGGTCATCAAGTAAAGCGGCGGCCTTATTACTCAAGTTCATTTAATGAGATTTGGTGGCAACGAGAAAATACAAGACAAACTAATTACTTCATGATCATTTCATTTGTGCACTCTCACTGAACAACACTGTACAAAAAGCTACCACAATTAACTTATTTCATTCTGTATAAACACGAAGCTCAATAATTACGAAAAAACTACGACCATCTTTTCTCTTGAATCTTCTCAAGTTAAGTGAGTACGTTTCTTTCTTTAGGTTTTGGCTGTCACGTTAGTATTTTGCTATTAGTCAAGTAGAAATTTTCATCAAATTTACCGAAATCGGGGTTCAATTATAATGTCATAAGTCAAAAGTCGTCAGTAAGTCATAAAGCACCTAGATAAAGCGGTGGCCTCATTACTCAAGCTCATGCAGTGACATTTTGCCGGCAACGAGGAAATACACGATACGCTAATTTCTTTAAAATTATTTCATTTGTGCACTTTTACTAAACGAAATTGTACAAAATGCTATCAAAATTGACTAATTTTACTCAATATAAACGCGAAATTCAATAAGTATGAAAAAATTATGACCATCTTCATTCACGATGGCGCCAAAACTCGACTGTACTTATATATTAATGATTAAATATGGCGCCATTTGAAAGATTTTAAAAATGGAATGTCAATAATGTTACAGTCACTCTGTGAAAAAAAGCATAAAAGATATTTCGTTTTAAGCAACTTCGTTCTTTAGCTTACTGATATTGTATGGCTTGATACTAATTAGGAAACTTAATGGAATTCTTACGGAAATTCTCCCGTAATGAGTATCCCTCTAGGGATCTTATGAACAACCGAGCGACATAATTTTCACATAAAGGACGTAGTTAGTGTTAACACAGTATAATTTTTCAGACAATTTAGTAAGTGAATACTTCTGTTTATTAAAATTTTATTGTTGGCAAGAATTTGTAAAGTGCTTTAAATAATCTCGGTTTTTGTGTTGTATGTCTCAAGTGAAAAAGATTTTTGGATTTCTTAATTTTGTGAATTAAAATATGAGATTCGTTAATCTCTTCCGCGATCAGCGACCGCCTCTGTGATCTAGGGGTCCGGCGTTAGACTTGACTTCTAAAAGTCTCGGCTTCAATTCCTGGGTCAGGCTACACCAAAATAGAAAATATGATATATAATCAATATTCTAACAACATTACCCGGGATATGTGTCTGGTAGACGAAAGCCTTGCCACCTATCACATTGTAGGACTTAGCGTCTTTGGCTAGTCGTGGTTGCCCTGGTTGTGACTCTGTCTACCTTCTTGGAGATATGAGCGTGAAGACACTTCACTATGATTGCGATCCCATTTATTGAAATGATTATATGATTCTGGCAAATCTTTCATGTTAATTGTTTTTAGTTAATCGTTTGCTTGCTTACGACAACCTCTCTAGGATTTATATTAGGTACTAGCTTCTGCCCACGACTCCGTCCGCGCGGATGTCGGTCTTCGCGTGATAAAAATGAAAAATTAAGATTTTTTTCTACGTAATTTTCCAGGATAAAAAGTATCCCATTTTATGCTCAGGATAATAAGGTATTATTATAACTAGTTTCATTGAAATCAAACCGTTAGTTTTTACGTGATGCCTGAACATACAAACAGACTAAAAATTTTTTAATCACATATTTGGGTTTGGTATCGATCCAGTAACACCCCTGCTATTTATTTTTTCAATATTTTCAATGTACAGTATTGACCCTGCTATTGATTTATTATATGTATAGATTGTAGTATAAAAGCTTCGTAGTGAGCAATTAATGTGCCATTTACAGATTTTATTGTCAGCTGATGTCTTCCTTTCTGGTGATATTTTTTCCATTTAAAAAATTGCAAAGTTTTACATTTCTGAACGAACGCTACGGAGTTCATTAGTGACTGACTTCGAAAAAAGGAGTGAGTTGCATCATGGGCGTAGCTAGGTACGACCAGATGGGGCTGCTGCTCCTCCCTAGGAGTATATTCACATAGACCTTCAACTGTTCAAATGACCAAACGGCTTAAACTGTCTATTTATTTTAATTTTTGATTCTTAATTTGTCCAAGAAAATAAAATTTAAAATTGATAGAGAAAAAAAGATTTTGTGGAGAATATTCATTAGGTAAACCTATTTCTGGCAATTAGATGTTGTTTTAAACTATTACGTCACTAGTAATGTATGTAGTACTATGGTACTAGGTACTTAGGTATGTGTTAAAAAAACATGACTTAAAAAAACCTTTGCTCTTTGCAGAATCCTGGCCACGCCCTTGGGTTGTATGTTGGATCCCTATCTCTTTATGAATGCTATTTGGTTTTTTAGTTTTTTCTAACCCGATTAAAAAAAATTGAAAAAACGTACCTACTTTCAAGTTGATCCCATTGCTCAAGTCTGGATCTGACTTTAAACCCCCCCCAAAAACCCAAGTTGACATTATTTTTTGTGGTACGTAGACGAAGTGGGTTTTTGCCACTTTACTGCGCTTAATTTATAAATTAAATAAACAAATGTACTGCATGCATAAAGCTGAATTCTAGTTTTAAATAAGTGTAAACTGGTTGTTGCCTGCAGCTTTTCCCGCCTGAATAATTCCTCTATACCTTGGGAACTCCTTGGGTGAACGGGAAATATAGAAGTATATTATATCCTGTTTTAGTTCAGTAGATGCGTATTTTGGGTTTTGACAGACTGACATACATGTGTATGTCACTAGTATCGTCGTGAAAATTCTGAAAATTTCATAAATGTAAATATTCGATGGTCAGTTGCATCTGATTCTTTCTGGCGTGTTGGTCCGGTGCCGCCGAGTGGAATAGACTATCTGTCACTCTTCAAGACAGCTTGTAGGACGTGAGCGTAGGCAACATAGATAATTGCCAATAAGATCACTAGTGGTAGAGTGCTGTATTTACCTACTTCTACCACCATAATGACTGACGATTCCGGATGGTAGGGTAGCTGGGTAGACTTGTACAATCGGTCTAACATCTCGGCCACAGAACAGCGACGCACCTGTAACATATATGGTGCCAATAAGCGCGTGCTTAATCAATGACCTCTCACATAAAAAATATTTAGTAATAAAATTTAAATAAAAATAAAATCAACATTGATTTTGAATTTTATACTTGTATTCTAATAATTCCAATCTATCACTTAAAAATCTATTGGTGAATTGTTTTTAAAATTACCACACAATTCTTATTTTAACCCCTAAAAGGTTGAAGGGTGTTTAAAATAATGCATTTACACTCTAAGCCGGGATGTTTACGTAATTGATATTTACTACTAACCTAGATAGTAAAACGCTTTTCCCGGGATTAAGTGGGATTTGTAAGGATCTTCCTTCTCTAAGAGATTCTTCAATTTATTTACCTCCTGCAGTAATCTAGTAAACATTCACACTTCGAGGCGGATAAATGTTATTGTTTTTGTTGAAAATGAGTGCACTTTGTTTATATATCTAACTATTTTTCCAAAGAAATTGGATGTAGATGTTAGTGTTCATTTCATGTTAAAAATTATTGCTTTTTGTTACGTACGGTTGACAGATTTCTCAAAACTGAGATTTTAAACTTGTCCATATGTTTATATTTGTTTTGGATTTTAATGATATTTTTTTGTAAAATCGGAAATGACAAAAAGTAGTCTTATATTACCATGATCAAAGACTGACAAGAATACTTAATAATACACACATATCTTCACGTCAAGTCCGGTGTGATCAGAGAGCACGGAATTCCTTCCATAACTGCCTCGCTTCCTCCATATTCATAACTTTTTTCATACAAACTTGCCGATTTTGGAGAGTATTGACATCCTCTTTGGATAAAACTCAAGCTATTTGATACACTTAATAATTCAATTTTTGTCGTTTACTTTTACTACGTATTAAAACAATAGAATCGGTCTTATAGTTTTATTGCTAATTATTTGAAATGTTTTTTTTTTCATTTTTCCGATTGTTTTGCAGGCAACCCTACGCATGTTGATATTTAAAAAAAAATCTATAATCCTAACCCGTGTAAGTAACTCGCATTGATTTATCTGTTTATACCTGGCAACCCAGGTAAATAACAGGCAACCCAACTTCTGCAAAATCTTATCTTTAAGTAGGGATAAAATTTTCTTTGGTCTTTATATTACACCATAAAAAATAAAAAAAAATGGATTTTCTTACGTTAATTTTTATTGTTAATACATCGTTCATAATAGTATTTTTAGAAAAGAGGTTTCATTCTATTATGTGCGCGGTGTAAGTCGACCTAGGTTCGGATCTTAGACCATTAAGGAATTCACTGCTACGGATTTCATAGGGAAGTCATTCCATTAATATAGCATGGGATGTGTAGAAGTTAGATAAAAACTAAAAGAATATAAGCATTTAATTATGACATTTATAAAATATACAAAACCATCATTATATTTAAGGCATACTATTGCGAAAATTCAAGAAACAATAAATATTAGTCCCGAACGTGAGATCTGCTCCTCCGGACAGATTAGGCCCCGACAAAGAGAATAAGAATCTACGAACCGATCGACGCAAATACGGTGCACGTGCACGTACGGTGTTTTTCATACAAACTTGCCGATTTTGGAGAGTATTGACATCCTCTTTGGATAAAACTCAAGCTATTTGATACACTTAATAATTCAATTTTTGTCGTTTACTTTTACTGCGTATTAAAACAATAGAATCGGTCTTATAGTTTTATTGCTAATTATTTGAAATGTTTTTTTTTTCATTTTTCCGATTGTTTTGCAGGCAACCCTACGCATGTTGATATTTAAAAAAAAATCTATAATCCTAACCCGTGTAAGTAACTCGCATTGATTTATCTGTTTATACCTGGCAACCCAGGTAAATAACAGGCAACCCAACTTCTGCAAAATCTTATCTTTAAGTAGGGATAAAATTTTCTTTGGTCTTTATATTACACCATAAAAAATAAAAAAAAATGGATTTTCTTACGTTAATTTTTATTGTTAATACATCGTTCATAATAGTATTTTTAGAAAAGAGGTTTCATTCTATTATGTGCGCGGTGTAAGTCGACCTAGGTTCGGATCTTAGACCATTAAGGAATTCACTGCTACGGATTTCATAGGGAAGTCATTCCATTAATATAGCATGGGATGTGTAGAAGTTAGATAAAAACTAAAAGAATATAAGCATTTAATTATGACATTTATAAAATATACAAAACCATCATTATATTTAAGGCATACTATTGCGAAAATTCAAGAAACAATAAATATTAGTCCCGAACGTGAGATCTGCTCCTCCGGACAGATTAGGCCCCGACAAAGAGAATAAGAATCTACGAACCGATCGACGCAAATACGGTGCACTGTTATTTGTTGTTCAATTTTATGGTATTTTATTTGATATACCCTCAACGGAAAATAAAATTAAAACTTGAAAAGTTTCGCGGAAAAGCACGTTCCGTTTGTTTTCACTACACTTTTATGATTTGTTTTGTACTGATTTTAAAATATACTTGTTTTAAAAGTGTTCTCCATTGTTCCAATTGTTTTCTTGAAACAATGGAGTCTTATATAGTACTATCCGACCCGACGAACTTCGTATCGCTGACATTACCAGAACTAACAGTTCTAACAGAAAAGATTAAAGTAGGTATCGTTTTTCCATTTTCCCTGAAAATTTCCTGTTGTTTTTTTCTTAAGAACCTTTTCCTTAAGAACTATAACTAACATAACATAAAAAGAATTAGCAAAATCGGTCCATCCGTTCATGCGTGATGGTTGGATCATTTCCAACCATGCGAAAGAGGAGTTAATTTCATATCGATTAATTCTAAAGCTAATGTAGCTTACGTTGTTTTTAATGCCATTTTGCGGAAAATCCTAGTATTTACCATAAAAAATAATGCTAAAAGTCCAAGTTGTTCTGCTAAAAATTTTGGCCATCGACGGCCGAAATCGACGGTTCGGCGGCTTACAAAAAAGGTGGAAGATTTATCGCACTGTAATGATGTAGTAATAACATTAAGTTAGTAAATTTACCAAATGTTGTAACTTAAATTATAAATCATAACTATAAATTGACAATAATTTATATGCAAATTTATCAATTCTTTGACAAATTCGCAACACCGATATTCAATAAAAAAATTACATGCCTTAGAAATTTTCACAATTTGTATTACATTTTGTATTAGCAACCGCTGATTTGTATTCCATGAATTTTTGTCATAATTTTTTTTAACAGTTTAACATATACTAATGTCGGTAAAGACTTACTCATATGCATAATCATGTTTGTCATATTTGTATTTTTTTAATATTAGGGCTTATACGGTTCATATTACACCTATTTACGTATTTTTTAAGTTCTTTTTTAATTATTTTATTCCATTCCATCATTATGTATGAATGGTGTTCAGAAATTTATTTTTTTCTTTTTGTTTCAATAAATTTCTCTGGAATATCTTGACTTTAAATACAAGACTTAATAAAATGTACAAAACAATACAATTATTTCTCTTTAAAGATTAGCAAAAAGCTTGTACTCTGAAACTTTTTAAATAATATTAAATACACAATAAACAACTTTTTCCGATTCAATAGAAATTGTGACAGATTTCCACCTCATTCGATTTTGTCGGTTTTCAGTGTGGCCATAAAATAAATCTGCCCATAAATAAAGCGAAGCTAACAAGCATCTCGGGTTTACCAAGTGATATTTCTTAGGGAGCTCGCTATTTTTGTTATAACTTTATTACATCCCCAAGTTGAAATGTGAGAACAAAAAGATTTATTTATAGGTAAAAAATGTACATATTTATGGTTGTGTTTCTTATAGATTAATAAAGTAATATTTATTCACTTTAACTACAGCTACTACAGTTAATAACCTACCTACAAAAAAGGCCTTGTAGATCTTCTTATTAATTACTTACCGACCAGGGGGCTGATTATGTATCTCAGTGGCCAACTCAAACTGGAAAAATGTACATCAAATAGCTGTCAAATGACGTCATTTGCGATTGCAATCTCTATTATATAATATATTTCTGATGGCACTGGAGATAGCAAATATAAAACACGTCATTTGACAGCTAATTCATGTACCTACATCTTTTCATTTTGAGTTGGCCACTGAGATACATAATCAGCCCCCTGGAGAACTTCATATCGCTTGTCATTACTAATAGTGTGTTTATGGGAAAATAAAGTGTTCTTCTCCTATTTTCCCCGTAATTTTCCTGGTTTTCTCCTATATAAACTTTCGCCTAATAATAATCAATACAAAAAAAAATTAAAAAAATTGGTTGGTTTTGTCGCCTCTGTGGTCTAGCGGTCCAGATATTGAACTTGACTTGATAAGGTCCCGGGTTAGATTCCTGGATCGGACTATAATAAGAAAATGCCGTTTTCCAATTTTCTAGTAAAAAATATTGCTCGGGATTGGATGTGTGCCCGGTTTGGCGATAGGCTTGCCACCTACCACATTGCGAGACTTACTGTCTTCGTCTAGGCGTTGTTGTGCCTCTGTGTACCTCTTCGCGGATCTGGGCGTGACGATTTGTATTTGTTTTCTTTAAAAATATTACTAGAATTAACATTTTGACTCTTCGGAATTGAACCTAAGACTACTAATGAAAAAAAAGTATCTTCACGCCCAAATGCCTCAAGAGGCAGGCAGAGGCACAACCAGGGCACCCACGACTAGCCGAAGACACTAAGACCAACAATGTGATAGGTAGCAAGCCTATTGCCAACCGGGCACATATCCAATCCCGAGCAATATTTTTTTATTAGAAATTGGAAAAACCCAATTTTTTTTTACCGACCCGGGATCCGAACCCAGGACCTCATGCAGTCAAATCCAACAACTGAATCGCGAGACCTCAGAGGCAACCTAACTAATGAGTAGTCTATTATTATTTTAATGTAGTGGAACAATTAAACGTCGTTTTGAATTACGGTACCAAAGAAATCTCAGGGTAATGGGCTTCTACATCTATTACATGTTTTATTCACTTCACTCGCCTCCCGTAAGTTGACAGACGCCTTGTCTCTGAAACATTCTTTTAAATAAGGTCGCCTTTTTTCTTCTTTGGCGGTAATGAAGTTCCTTTAGAAAGTATTCCAACTTCTACTCAGAAATTTACAACTTTTCTAACTTACCTGGCCTGCTTTTTTCAACATAAGCCAGCGAGGTCTATGGTATAGCTTATATCCGTACTATGATAAATTATATTATAAATGCGAAAGTTTGTCTGTCTGTTGCTCTTTCACGGCTAAACCACAAGAACGATTTTAGTGATCTTTGATATACACACATACAAAGTAATTACGATTCTCGTCAATGTGGGACATTGCAAAACTAAGGATTTTAAACTTTTTTCAGTAAGTGAAAGATAAGTCCAACCACTCAGGCTTAATGCGATAACTACGAAAAATTGGGACTCATTTTTATATAGAAGAAGAAGAGAACAAGCACTTATTTGTAAAAAAAAAGACTCCTCTACGTAATAATTGTAACTAGAAAAATCAGTGACATTTTTATCGATAGTGTCAAAGTTTGGACTTATAAGTCAGCGAGCATTGCGTATCTTCTACAATCTACAATATAAAAATGAATCGCCAAATGTGTTAGTAAGCGCACAACTTCCGAACGGCTGGACCGATTTGGCTATTTTTTTTTTATTGTGTTAGTTATTATCAGGAGAAGGCTCTTATGTAGAGAAAAACTGGGAAAGTTTCAGGGAAAATGGAAACTACTGAACAAGTGAAACGAAGTTCGCCGAGACAGCTAGTATTATATAGAAATGAATCTCTGTAATATCTCTTTGCTAATTTTTCTTTTGTCGTGTTAGTGAACGAGGAAATTGCCCCTGTGGTCTAGCGATCCGTCATCGGATTTGACTTCGTGAAGTCCCGAGTTTGACCAAGGGGTCAAGCAACCAAAAAAATTAGAAAACATGTATGCGAACCTCTGGTCGGGAAACAAAAAAATTAGAAAATATTTGTTTTCAATTTTGTAATAAAATGACGTTGCCCCGGAATGGATATGTGCCCGGTTGGCGAAAGGCTTGCCAGCTATCACGTTGTCGGACTTAGTGTCTTCGGCTGGTCGTGTGTGCCCTGGTTGTGCCACTGTTTACTTCTTCGGGGATATGGGCGTGAAGATACTTTTTTGTATACGAGTATTTGTTAGAACAATGTCTGTAGGATCAGGGGGGTTACCACAAGCTCTTAAAACAGTACTATTTCAACAATACTAATTGTCAGTCGAGAAAGACAACCTTATGACGTATGTCATAAAGTTGCTTATAAAGGCAGACATTTAGCAATATGGAAATAATACTGCTTTAAGCGTTCATGGTAGGGCCCCAGTTCTTTAATATACTTCTATTTTGTCTGCAATCTTTTTATCTCTATTTTATGTTATAACAGGCAAGCTCGCTTTTCGTACTGTATCATTTTTTTTTATAAAAAAGAGTAGTAGTATCTTCACGCCCATATTTCCGAAGAGGTAGGCGAGGCACAACCAGCTCCACGACTAGCTGAAGATACTAAGTCCCACAATGTGATAGGTGGCAAGCCTATCGCCAACAGGGCCCATCCAATGCCAATCCAATGAATTTTCTCTTTGTTGCCCTTCCCAGGAAT
>NJDD01013544.1:73445-84839 GCA_002245505.1 Calephelis nemesis | reverse complement strand
TAATTTTCAATAAAACTTATTTACAGATGAGAAAATATATAATTGTACTTGAAACATTATTCGTTTTCAAGTAATTTCTGTTTCATTCTTACTCGGACCAATTCTCGACAAAGGAATGTAAAGCGTGTGTTAATACAGGGACATCACTATCTATTCAATTTATTGCCGTCTTAGAACTGTCAAATTAGACAGAAATTTTAGAAGTATGGTGACAACGGAATACCATTTCTCTAAAACTAATTTAATATTAGAAAATTTTAGGTTAGTTTAGAATTAGCGGTGACACAACAAAATCGGCACCATTATGTAATAACAACTCTATACGGAATGTTTAAAATAAATTCGGATTTCCGAAGCTTGACGAATATAGCCGAAGCACATAATTTAAATAATACGACTGTCTGTACTCTTTTACACTTTTGCTATAAGTATAAACAGATCAAGCAAAATCTAACTTTCTAAGTGACTTACCTATTTATTCAAATAGCAATTAGCAATGCATCATCCCAACTATAATCTGTCGTTGGCTAATTGGATCTGGAGTATCGATTGGCCAAACAAGGGTTCGGCCTTCTGTTCTACAATTAATATGGAATAGTTCATCCTATCAAGTATTTACGATTAGTCTAGGAACCAAATGGAAATCACTTGGTTTGATTGAGGTCTGTGTCACGTTTTCTGCAAAAACTATCAGATCTCAAAAGGAAAGCTACGTGTAATGATACTAAAGTAAAAGGCTTCTATACAATAGCTGACCTAGTGATTTATTAAAGATATATAAATTACTAGTGAATCCATTCGACTTTTGCTCATGTTTGTCCATTTTGAGTTGGCAACTGAGATACATAATAATCAGCCCCCATAGTATTAGTTTTACATCATAAGTTTCTTATGTTACATATTTTTTCGTTTATAGTTCACAAAATTTATTTTTGTTTATTTCTATTTTGTGAAATGACATATTTTGTACTGACCTAGGTTTTTTATAGTTTTGAATTTACATACTTTTAGTTATTTATAAAACTAATTCCATAAGTTTCATATGCGTTACTTGTACTTTTAATACATAGTTGTAATTCACAAAATGTATTTTTATTACTTTGTATGTGAAGTAAATTATGTGTATGATATCGCTATCATCCCTTAAAAAACTTATCACATCTAGTTAAATAAATATAAGTGATGGTCTAAATTTAATAGTCGTCTTTAGAAGTCGAAAAGGGATTGTTGACGACGCCGATATTGAGTTTCCACTTCACGAGAATACGATCTGGAGCTAGCAAGTTTTAACTGAAATTCCCGGAGCATCCCGTGAAGGCGTGTGATTAGCATAGTCACAAGTTCCAGGTCCACTTTGTAATGCGCTGGCAAAAATCGATGCAAGTGTAGGAATACTTACTCTATGATATCTTACATACATTTATTATGACTAGTGTTTGCCCGTTGGTCGAAATTTGACCATAATACATTTTAACATCTTGTTGATAAGAAGGCCATCTATATTTCTCAAGACCAAATTTTTTAGTACGCCATCTGTGATATTTTATCGTTATCATCAATATACTCGTATTTGTTTGTGTGTGTCAAATGCATGGTAGTGTGGGTAATGTTTTACTTAATTGATTTAATATACTTTATAAGCATTATTATTGAAAAATATTAGCGTTCTGCACTTTTCCTATACATAAACTATAAGTGTGCCAAATTTTATGCTCCTGTATCCGCGCGATTTTCGTCAAAAGGGGTCCAAAGGTTTGGCATGACGTATTAATATATGTACATACAGGGCTTCTAGACAGCTGTAAACATTGGTTTACCTACACCTGAATCGTAGACTCAATCCAAATTTAATAATTATCGGAAGATGGAAACAAAGTGCGATTAGTTTACTTTTTTTGAAAGGCGTGTTTAGAAAAGTTCAGAACGTGTATATGATAGGGATTAAACAAGCGGTTCTCCTGATGGTAAGTGACAACCTAAGCCTATAGACACTATCAACGTTTTTGATGGACTATAGGCCATGTGTTTATCGGCCAATGTTAATAATGTATCTCTAAAGATGGATTTCAAGCAATCTCGATAGCTGCGTATCCGCCGGCCGGCCTATCCTATACCTAATTGCTATAATTATCCTGTCCAAAGATATGTTATTGACAAGCGATAACATAAAAATGGATCAAAATATCAATCTTGGACAGCAAGTTTTGGATTAGGATTGATTATTAATATTGGCCGTAAGTGAATACGACTATTGAGAGAACTGATGTTATGGCAGCAGCAATAGGCAAGGCAATGATACAAAATCGACAGAAATGCTGAACAGCACTAAAACTATTTTGAAAGATTTTGTCGACGGAATTCAATGCGAACGAACGTCATGGAGCATGGAGTTTCCCTAAGTGCCGATGATGTAATAGAACATACACTAATAAAACCAATAAAATCCACGTACAATGTAAGGCATATCTGGTTTATAAATCAATCTAAGCACCAAAAAACCAAGAGTAATAAGTACATTACCCTCTACGAGATAAAAACGAACGACATTCATATTGTCCTATAGACCGGAATTAAAAAACTATTTTGCTTCTTCCTTGGAAGTCTTTTCTCGTACTTATTTACTTCTCCATAGGACCCGGTTATTTGGCGAACAGTAAATTTATTTCTAAGAAAAAACACTGAATTAGGGCATTGGCTAACTATACTAATACCTTTTTTATCACATGTTTTTGTATAGCGTGTAAAGTATCTTCGCTCCCATATGTGCGAAGGGGTAGACAGAGCTATAACCAGGGCATGAACGGCTAGCCAGAGAGGACACAAGTCGCACAATGTGATAGGTGACAAGTCCTTCCCCAACCGGCCATATATCCAATCCCGGTCATCGTGGTTTTTTTAGAAAATAAAAAAACACATTTACTATATTTTACGTGACCCTGAAATCGAAATCAGTACCTGATAAAGTCAAGTTCAACACCAGACCGATACGCCACAGAAGCTAATACCTAGTACAAGTATACCTACCTGAAAAAAAAAGCAACGTGATTACTCAATTATTATAAAAATCACAAGTGTTTCTTCGAGACTAGGTTTTCAGAACTATAGTTAACGTACCTATTTTTACCACCATTGCATTAGTGCTTGTCGTTGTCGTGTTCATTGCTCAAACCTTTTGCTGGCAAATAGTGTACATTACGTATTCGCACTCTAACGCCAAAAACTAAAAATTATTAAAATAATTCAAAATGTTAAATTCATATGGGCGATTTGTTTTGACGTTTCTGGCGAGTGAAAGTCATTGACATAAATTCAAACACAATATGATCGCTGCGTTTTTAGTAAGATTTTTTTTATGGCTTTGGAAGACAAACAAGCAGTCGGGTTTCCTAATGGTAAGAAATTCACGCCGCTTCGACACACCAAAGATGGTGGTGGTGGTGCTTTGCCAACCTGAGGCCGGGATGTTAGATCTCTAGCAAAAGCAAGTTTATCGGCTAACTTATCCTCCGAACTGGAACACTCAACGTCAAGCACTGACGTTATGGCGGCAGGAATTGGTAAGGCGGTGGTATCATTCCGAGTAAGTCGCTGCGAAACTCTACCACCTAGTCAGATGTAACGGTGTTAGTGACGGTAAGCCTATGCTCGTCTTTTACGAGCTGCCTGGCAGAAAGGCAGATGGTCTATTCTGCATAGGAACCCAGACCAAGACAGGGAAATAAAAAAAACTAAAAGGCTATTACAATAGTCTTACAACGAATAAGTAACTCATCATAACTAAAATACCTAAATGTTAAATCCTAGCCAGATTCAAATAGGCACTAAAATAAAACCCACGATTCACTGAAGGGCCCATATTCCCTATTTCACGTTTATGTTATGGATATGTTCACGTTTTCAGTTATGGTTGGGGAGGTCCATAACATTTCTAATAACACCTAAAACGCCATCAAGGTGTTACGGTTATGGTACAGATAATACAGTTGTTTTATTGTCTTTCAGAAGATAGATAAAAAGAATTTCCTATGATTAGTGAAGTGTAGATACGATCCTGAGACAGATTTTTATTTCTTTTGGAGAAAAAAGCTTTTCTTGGTGTATACTGTTGCCTATTGTCCCCGTGTTGGTCTGGGCTCCTTTGCAGAAAAGACCATCTGTCTTCCTGCCAGGCAGCTCGTAAAAGGCGAGCATAACCTTACCGTCACTAACACCGTGACATCAGACAAAGTGGTCGAGTTTCGCATCGACTCGCCCGGATTGGTAATACTACTTTACCTTACCTATTCCAGCTACCATAACATCAGCGCTTGCTGTTAACGTGTTCCGATGCAGAAGACAGGTTAGCCGGTAGGCTTGCTTTTGTTCGATGCCTAACATCTCAGCCTCAGGTTGTCAACGCACCATTATTACCTTTGCGGTATCTAGGCGGCGTTAATTCCTGACCATCAGAAAATCCGTCTGCTTGTTTGCCTTCCTATATTATAAAAAAAACTAAAGATACATAAGTTAAAGAGCTTTAACCAGGGGATAAAAAAGCAGGCAACAACTAGTTTATTCATAATTTGTTACGCTCCCTAACATCTTCGGTGTCTGAAGCTGCCTAGTATTTTTAGCATCAAGAATCTTTTCTATGCTAAGAAAACCAAACAATCTCGCACTGGTTCCATATTTATGCGACTGCAGCTCGACAACTTCCGCGCCTGCTTATAACAAGTTAATCCAGTTACTGCAACTGTGTTGCTAGCTGTGGTGACCATAATTGTCCACACTGTCTCCGGATATTATTCCAGAGATTCAAATTGACTCAAACTCAAAACAATCCATTTACCTATGACATTTGTAGTACTCAATTATAGACTATATATAGAAGTAGAATGATAAATGTCAAAATAAAATTTTAAACCTCGTCCTTTAAATTTTAATATATATATTTTTTGTAAATCTCATGACGTCAGTTTGTCATTATAGTCAAATTGCAGAACTGGCATTGTTTGTAGGACGAGATATTACAAATGAATAATCTAGGAATGGATAGACGTTACTATTCTCTCCTTAACAAAAAAGATAAGGCATAAAGTAGGACTGGCATTTTTTAAGTATCTAAAGAAGAAGATATAAGTATGATACTGATCAGTTGCGACTCATGGCTGCTTAGAATAAAGTATCAAATAAGGAATTAAAAGCAAAACAAGCAGCGCCCTTTTGTATGGACAAAAGTGAAAATTGTTATCCGCTGCTATAGCACCCAGAAAGAAACACGAGAATGGCGGGCACTTTGGTCGTTTTCAAGAAACGGGCGGTATAATTCTTTAAAAAAGATCAGCTAATTAACTTTTAAACTTCTGATATTGCGGCTGTGAGCGGTAATGTTGTTTCGATTATTCGTGGCTCGTTTATTTTAGCTCTAACAAAAAAATTAAATATAAACGTGAATGACCGCCTCGTTGGTCGAGTGGCTAGCATATACGCCTAACTACATTGACTCACCGCGAGGCTCGGGTTCGATTCCCGACGGGGGCAGACATTTGTGTGATGAACATTTAGATGTCTGCATTTCCGGGTCTGGGTGTTTATTAAATTTATTCTGCTATCTATTTAAGTATTTCTACGTATTATTATCATTTACTGACACCCATATCACAAGCATATAATTTGGTTATTTTGGGGTTAGATTCAATTTGTGTGAGTTGTCCAGGGATATTTATTTATTATTTATTAATGTGAAATTTTTAAAAGCAGTATGCCAGTAAGTATAAAGACAAAAGTAATGTCTAGCTGCTTGTTACCTTGCCTAACTTACGCTTGCCAGACCTGGAAGTACACGACCAAAGTAAAGAAGAAAATTGTCGCTTGTCTAAGAGGTTTAGAACGAAGCATAATAAAAATCAAAAGAATCCAAAAAATACGTCACACCAAAATATAGAGCATAACTAATGCCACAGATGCGCTGAACTATTCATAGAAACTGAAATAGAAGTGGGCAGGGCATGTAGCGAGAATGACTGACGAAAGATGGACAAAAACGGTAACTTTATGGCGAGGCCCGTGGGGGAAACGTCAAAGGGGAAGACCGCTCACGAGATGGGATGACGATATCCGCAAAATTGCTGGTCAGAGTTGGATACAAACAGCCCAAAACAGAGACATTTGGGCTTCTTTGGAGGAGGCCTACACCCGTGGAGGAGTTCTTGTAGATTAAATTAAGTATTTAAATCATAGGGTAATTAGAATTTTGTCTAAATTCGTCAAAATATTATATTGTTAATCAAATAGTAGGCAAATGCAAATGGAAGAGAATAAAAAGAAGATACTCATTAGTTAACAATGGAAGCATAAATCAAATACTCTGTTACTTTTTTACAAGAAATAAAAAGGCTTTTTATTTTATTTATTTATTTATTTATGTAGCCTAGTCACTCGTGGTCACCCTATTCATTACAATAGACTCGGTAGACGGCTGCGTTCCCGCAGGAATGTCCAGTTCCATATATATAATTCCACATCTGTGATTGCTGGGAATTTGACTATCCGATACACCCGGCTGGACGTTTACCGCAGTTTGGTTCTCGGGGATCGGGAATAACATGTTTAAGTACAATTCTAGATCATGTAACGTATCGTAGACATATTTGACCGCCTCGTTGGTCGAGTGGCTAGCGTATTCGCCTAACTGCATCGACGAATCACGAGGCTCGGGTTCGATTTCCGACGGGGGCAGGCATTTGTGTGATGAACATTTAGATGTCTGCATTTCCGGGTCTGGGTGTTTATTAAATGTATTCTGGTATCTATTTAAGTATTTCTATATGTATAAGTATCGTTGACTAACACCCATAACACAAGCATATAATTTGCTTACTTTGGGGTTAGATTCAATTTGTGTGACTAGTCCAGGGGTATTTATTTATTTTATTTATTATATCTTTAATATTCGATATACAATTATTTAACTAGTGTTGGTTGGTAGCATTTGTTGGTATCGCCTCTGTGGTTTAGCGATCCCGGATCGGACTTGACTTGTTGAGGTCCCGGGTTCGATCCCTGGGTCGGGCAAATAAAACAAACAAAATGTATTTCAATTTACTAATAAAGATAAAGTTACCCGGGATTGGATAGGCGTCCGGTTGATTTGCCACCTATCACACTATAGGACTTAGTGTCTTCGACTAGTCATGGGTGACCTGGTTGTGCTTCTGCCTGCCTCTCAGGGATGTAGGCGTGAAGATATTTATACTAGTGTTGACAATCATGAATGTATTGAGTGTATTATCTATTACACTAAATTATATAACGATGCCTTAGATGCATATCGATTTGTAATTATTAATCAAGTGTGTAATTAATCAAGTTACTTTTGGCATAAAGTAATTGCTGCTACTGATATTAATGTAATTATCTGAATTTCTGATTGAATGTTATGTTATATACTGTATGTAAAAGAAGTTTCAATGTTGACTGATAAGATTATATATAAATATTATATTATGGGCGTAGTACGCAGTTATTGTTCAATGTTAAAGCTGTAAATATATTTGGTTACATGAGCTAGGTTTCTTATTATTAGAAGAATCCAACACTAGATAGGTAATGGAATTTCACAACAAAAAGTTGAAAAAAATGTAGCTCGGAATTGGATATGTGCCCGGTTGGCGACAGGCTTGCCACCTATCACATTGTGGGACTTAGTGTCTTCGGCTAGTCGTGGGAGCCCTGATTGTGCCTCTGTCTAATTCTTCGGGGATATGGGTGTAAAGATACTTTTTTACAACAAATTTCCCGATTGTTTTGCTCGGCATTAACATATTTTTACACTGAAGCAAATGAACAGTATTTTTGCTAAAAATATTATTAATAACATTTAGCTAATAATTTTATTAATAATATTTTGCTTAAAATGTTATTAACGGAATCGAACAATTATGAAATACTCAACCCTAATGATACCCTAAATGTCATATTTTAAAGACCAATGTAGAAGGTTGTAAACGAGCATTCCAACAAAGGTAAAATTGGGAACTTTATTTCTATCTTCCGATAATTATTAAATTTGGATCAAATCTATAGTCCAGACGGACTACAAACTAATATCTACAACCGGTGTTTGGAACCATCTAGAACCACGGTTATAGATTACACTTTTTTGTAATTTGTAACACGGCTTACGGCCGCCATTTTTAATTTAATTTAATTTTTGTTTCAAGTGGCACTTCTAACATAAAAACTGAAAGATAAAGGTATTAAATCGACCCACGAGTTTCATGTACTACCACTAGACCACCAAGAGGAACCAACACTGACACATATACGTACACTGGTAAAGATATTCCCCTTGTTTGACTCTTCGAAGTTATAAAGTTCTTAGACGTTTTTATTTGTATAACCAAATAAAACTTTTTTATAAGTGTTCTTCTTGTATTATTATTATAAAATAAAAATAAAAATTATATTGAGGTAATATATTTAAGCATAATGCCTTCCACTGTTTCATCACAGATTCTATTTGTAGGGTTGGCTGTAAAAAATGTGGACCCCTAGAGACAAGCCCACCTTTCGTGCATTTCCATTTATCACTGTATGTTTTTTGTCAAAAATTTGTGTACAGTACTTAAAAAAATGAATGAAATACTTACAAATTATTATCAGCTAAATCACAGATCGCAAAAATGTTAGTACCTGTAAAAAATAAAGAGAATAAGTAAATGTGAATCTCAAAAAATAGTCCTTTTTCTAGCGCTTTAACCTCTACTAATACATATTCTAACTTTTAAAAAAATTGGCGTACGGATATGACTACTTTATCGCTACTGCCTGCTTCCAAAAATCTAGCAATAGATACTGCAAAACTTAAAGAAATCAATTTCAATTTCATGTCATCCCACTTATTTCCCTCGATTTTCTTGGAATTCCATCATCAGATTCAAACTTGGTGACAGTAGGCCCACTTCGGAAAAAAAGTTTTTCAAATAAAAGGAAGTCTTGAAATTTAGTTTACCTTCCACCAGATAAGTTTATATCAGCAAACTAAGTCATTTTGTATAGAAACCTCCATGCTATATAAAAATCCGGTATATTTAATAGTACTGCTTATAATACAAACTGTGTAGTATTACCATGAAAGCGCTGACGAGGGCATGTCCTATCTCCGTTATCACTGTCACGAACTTGTTACCTTGGAAAAAAAAAAGATTTGCATTATTTTTTTAATGATTACAAAGCAGGCAGACTTTCTTAAGGTGAGAAATATACGTCGCCTACAGCGAATCAAAATGTTACCTGAGATATTAAGACAAAAGTTTACCAGCCGTCCTAAACCCCGGAACATAGCAATGGTGAGTACTTAAGGCGAACGAAATAGGTAAGTATAATATAAATAGGCGAACTGATTTGAATGAAGCCTGAGTGCATATCTTTAAAAGAGCTACGAGGCATGCTCTATCTCTTCTTCACTACATTGTATAAAACAAAGTCGCTTCCTCTGTCCCTTTGTATGCTTAAATCTTTTAAACTATGCAACGGATTTTGATGCCGCTTTCTTGAATAGATAGAGTGATTGAAGAGGATGGTTTTCATGTATATTTTATAACCGTGCAAAGCCGTGGCGGGCTGTTAGTACGGGGTAAGGCTATAAATTATGGATGCACCTGGGGTTAACTTTTAGTAGGTTTGGAACTCTATTATGTATATATACATTATAATTATATAATTTTGCTAGGATAGTTGCAATTGCTGAAAAAGACAAAAAGTTCTAAAATAAATGACGTGGATCTACCGAACTAAAATGTCAAGAAATATTGTCTAATATTTTTTTTAAATTATCAGAAATTAACAAATGAATCACTTGTAATATACGAGATTTTAAAAAAGGAGCAAATGTTCAATAAAAAAATCCCAGCTCAAAAAAGTCCTTCTACATTACAACTTGAATGTAACTCCGAAAAAAGTCTGCGACGAAATGACGAAGAACAATACCTAGTTGTTTAAGCTAGCCCAGGTAATCTAGACTAGCTGGTTACCTGGTAGGTAGGTTACCTGGGCTAGCTTAAACAACTATTGTTCTTACCTAGGCTAGGTTAACAGGTTGCGAAAAACAATCTAATCGTAGTTTCTATCTGACTGTTAAAAAAATTCGAAACGGCTGTCCTAATTTAACGTGATTTTACAGATAATTTTGATAGTATTTTAAGTACATTTAAGTATCTTCACGACCATACCCCCAAAAAGTTAGGCAAAGCCACAACAAGGTGCCCACGACTAGCCGAAGACACTAAGTCCCAAAATATGATAGGTGGTAAGCCTATAGCCAACCGGGCATATATCCAATCCCGGACAACATTAATTTTATGAGGAAATCGAAAACACACATTTTTTTCTCTTTTCAGGGAAACCTACTCGGGACCTCAAGATGACGGACTTGTCGGACGGACGCCGGACCCCTAGACAGCACAGGCGATTATAAAAGTACTTTTAGCTGCATTTTATTTTTGTTGCTTCCTTTCTATCTCTCTTTAGGTTTTGGCATTAGCGTTAGCATTTTCCCATTAGTCAAGTAGAAATTTTCATCAAATTTACCAAAATCAGGATTTAATTATAATTAATCATATGTCGTCGATAAGTCATGTCAGGGCCTTGGGTAAAGCGGTGGCCTTATTACTCAACCTCATATAGTGAGATTTGGCTGCAGCGAGGAAATACACGATACGCTAATTTCTACATGATTTCTACATTTGCACACTTTCACTGAACAAAATTGTACAAAATAAAAAATGCCACCAAAATAGAATTATTTCACTTAATACAAAGACGCAATCAATAGTTATGAAAAAACTTCGACCATCTTTTCTCTCGATGGCGCCAAAAACCCTTCTATTGCTTCCGCGACTCTAGTGAAGTAGCAAAAAAATTACAGCTATGTTTAACATTCAGTAATAATAAAGGTCACTTATTTATTAATAAACAGAGATTAAATAAAACAAATCCAAAAAGCAAAATTCAACATAAGTATTGCTTCAGGCTGTACGAGTATAATTATAAGGTTGGATAATTGCAGAGGTCACGCGATCGACATACTTCCAGCGATAACACGGCCTTGCCTTCGAGTCCGTGTTATATTTTGGAACCCTTCCCACACGATGTAGATACTTAAATCCTTATACTCATTATCAACATAGGGTTAAGCAAAAGCGTGGCGCTAAGCCAAGTTGTTGCGATTATAATTAACAGTAAAAAAGTTATATTAGGTGTTGTCCTCAGTAGCAAAAAAGCAGAAGCAAAAAGCAGTAAAGGAATTACTTTGATATTTTTACATTAAGAAACATTTAAACTGTTTTAAATATCACTTATAATTTATAATTATACAGATATCCCACCGGTTTCACTTAACACAGGACTAAAACT
>NJDD01013544.1:47655-72714 GCA_002245505.1 Calephelis nemesis | reverse complement strand
TTGCGGATCTACGGTTGAGTCCAACGGTCACCACGCATTGAGCTGCACTCGTTGCTCTGGTAGATTTCCTAGACATCATGCTCTTAACGACATAATTCGAAGGGCACTCGTTTCTGCCAATGTCCCTTGTGTCCTTGAACCACCTGGTCTCAGCCGATCTGATGGAAAGAGACCCGATGGTATGACTTTGGTTCCCTGGAAAAAGGGTAAGTGCCTTTTATGGGATGCAACTTGCGTTAGTACCTTTGCTCCGAGTCATCTCAATCGTACAACATCGTCACCCGCAGCGGCTGCTGAGGACGCAGCATTTAAAAAAAAACAAAAATATGCAGCTCTGAAAAATACATATTTGTTTATTCCTATTGCAGTAGAGACAATGGGAACAATATGCCATGAAGCTAAGTGCTTCATCTACGAATTAGGGCACAGACTCCGAGATAACGGGCATGACACCCGCTCCGGCTCATTCTTGGTGCAAAGACTCGCGCTGGCCATCCAACGTGGTAATGCCGCTAGTGTCATGGGTACTTTTGCACCAGGAATGCTTCGAGGTGGTTTATTTGAATAATTATTTGTTAGATATATGGTATTTTTAAGGTAGGTTTGAATAACAATTACATATTTTATAAAATTAAAAATTATCATATGCATTTATAAATATTATTAATAAATTAAGTATTCTGTGATTATGAGCTAGTGAATTAAAATTAAACTTAATAGATTGTGTTATATAACTACGTCACCAACAAAACTATCATTTATTTCAAAACCATTTAATATTACTATTTATCTATTAAAACAGAATCCATTTTGATAAAATTTCAAGCACTACATTTATCTAATAATACTCTTCAGTTGAATTAGAAATATATGTAGGCCGTGAAAATATTTGTACAAATATCGCTTTACTAAAAATGAGTAATAACACGACCTTGTATGGGAGCAAATCTCAAATATTATACATACTCATTTTTTCCTTTATTATGATGTCGGGTGAAATCCCAGAGCTACAAACATAATTACATGAATATTTGTCGTCGATCAACATTTGTATGGTGGATTACCCGCGAACACCTAAATAATCGCTCAAAATTTTGTCGCCTTTATTATACACACACAAAACACACAGAAAATTTATCACACATCTTCCACAATTGTAACTCTTAAAACATATAAACATGATAAAAATTATAGTACTTAATACTTAAACGCGGTTTAAAATTTGTTGGCACGTAATTTAGATTAACGGCATTGAGCTACTGGGTCACGATAATCCTCTGGGGGTTGCGCAAGGCTATAAGCCTTTAATCTCAGAAGACAAAACAAGACATGACAAGATTTAAAATTAGTCTATCCCAATCCAAAGGCGAATATTATACGTAGATAAATGGATGGACTTAATGGAAGAGAGAGTTTGAGTGTCAAAAAAACATGAAAATTGGATTAATGTGTGTGTAAAATGAGAAAATATGCTCATGTCAGAAAAACCTTAAAATAAATACCGTCGATTGAGAGCGCTATATAAAATATATAGTTTTACGCTCGTTAACCGCATTCGCAACAAATCGTTCGGGCATTATCCGAAAGTGGTGTCCAAAGTCTCTGAAACTGCCATTTTTCCGAAACGTGAATTTCAAGACCGCAAGCAAAACAAGAACAGCATTAAATACGCTCTTTAAACTTTTGTCTTTTGTTATTTTCTATGAATCTGAAAATTCGGCGGCTTACATGTTTCGACCAGTTCGAGAATAAATTGAAAGTCTGCAAACTGAAAACGGCGATTTGGAAAAAAATATCAATTTAAATGCTTTTAAACAATAATGGACACAATTTGTACATTGTTTATTTACAATCTAATCAATTAACTAGATAAAAAAAGAAAAAAAAAGCATATAAAACTAGTAATAACACATTTTGTCGTCTAATTAAATAAATTAACAACAACTTTATAACGCGGCTTGAACATTGCTAATACATAATCCAGTTGTTGATCTAGGGCACCGAGCTATGAGGTCAGGATAATCCTCTGAGGGTTGGCCGAGGCTCGTGAAAAGGTCTTTAATCTCAGAAGACTATAGACATTTTACTAAGGTTTAATATTGAATGAGACATCCATTTGAAAGGCTCCTACAACTACATTTATAAATCTATCTCCCATTTCTTTACACAATGGCAGAAATTTAGGATTGTTTAAACGATTTCATTTCTTTCAACAGCGCTTTTGCGGTTAAACTTTTAGAACTGTAGTTAAATCTGGTATGAAACCATAAAACAAGCAGAACATGAAAAACGTAACGCCAGAAAATATAGAGTTACATATATTAGTATATGGATGGGACTACCACATCGCGCGCTAATTTTTAAATTAGTGGAGTCAGTCATAATAGGTGAAAATATATTACTACTTAAAAATTTCAATGAATATTTATACATCAATCCTACTTATATTATAAATTCGAAAGTTTGTTTCTTTGTTTGTTACTCCTTTACATAAAAACTGCTAAACCGAGTTTTATGAAATTTGGCACACACATAGAGGGTAACTTGTATTAACACATAGGATAGTTTTTATCCCACAAAATGTTCCAAATTTCAATAAAATTGGTTCCACAGTTTTTGCGTTAAGGAGTAACGTAAAAAACAAACAAACATACAAACTTTCGCATTTTCAATAATATTTTACCACCATTTAGCTACGCGGGCGACAGCTATTAGTATATAAATTAAAAACATACTGAATTTTGATTTTTTTGTCTCTATAAATGCCTTAAATCCTCCTTCTACCGATATAACACGTACCTACCTGACAGTTACAGAAATTTCCCTAGACCGGAAGTGGATTCCGTAGACGAGACCGGATACGTCGGCAGAGGGTGCTACGATCGTGTCGCTACGATTTATCACCTCACTACGAGCTACGAATACGAGACATCCACCTGTCGGTATTAAATAGCTACGAGCTGAAATCCCAGCGTAGGTCATACAGGATAGGTCATTAACACGAATCAGAATGGGAAGAAATATCAGCGAAGTAAAACTTCAAAAAACCACTTCGATTTAAATAAGTGTATTATCTAAATACACAAAAATTTAGTATTTTCTCGTTTTACCTAGCACCCTTTCATAAAATTCAGACTTGTTAGATATGGAACCACCTTTGAAGTACGCCCTTTAAAAATAAATTTAAAATTGGTTCAGATAATTACAGAGAAATCGATTCAGGAGTCGGACACATAGCCTCCTGCTTTTTTCAAAGTCGGCTAAAAATACAGTTTACGCTTACAAAAGGCTACCTTTGTTGCGGAATCTCCAAGTGTATACTTCTTTTAATAAAACTTTTCAAAACACGTTTTATTTTGAAACTATAACAATGGAAGCTAGGCAACTCTGCAAGGATCGTTACATTTAGCAGTATACTCTCTGCATACCACGTAAGAGACTTGGCGTGAAGAAAATCTATATGTGTGAGTACTCTTCATTATACACACTTTCTTTTATATATACATTATGAAACACAAGTCAAGGACGATAAACAGTAACACGACACTCACAAGAATTTATTTTATGCCGACAAAAATGGATACGCTGATAGTACCAATACTCAAGAATTTAATTAAAACCTAAGCTACGTCGATCCAAAACAGTCAGGAATTGTATGTAAAATGCTGTCCGGATTCACCACCTTTCCTATTTTTGTCGTCACAATGACGCTGTCATTTTCTAATCAGGAGGGTAGAGAAGCTGGTATACTTGCAACAGTGGCTTAACAATCTAAATATACAGCGACGCATCTATAACGTTAATGTCTATATGACACGGTTGTCTCTTACCATCAGGAGACTCGCGTTTGCTGACCTCTCACATTAAAAAATACCTTAATTATAAATACAGGCATAGTCGCGTAGACTAGTTTAGTATGTATTATACTCAGGTAGTATAAAATTTAATTATCAAAATGAAAATGACCAAATGTTAACGTTTTAAAAGTGGACAGATCAAAAGCGAATTATTAACGAGTAATAATATGTCTACCGACTTCAGTAGGGTTACAATCAAATCTCGATTCGTGCAATATTGGAAATTACAATCGAGTATATACTCGATCTCGATTAAATATAAGATTAGGTACTCTTGAACATGATGCTGGCAAATTATAAACATTTAGTTAATTGTATACAAAAAAATATTTTCTCGGATTCGTTGATTTTATTCGTAACTGAAGGACTCAGCACATATATCAATTGTAGCCCGGTGAAGTTATAAAAACCTCGCGGTTAGCAACATATTAGCCAAAAAAAAACACACATATTACCAAACATCATCACCGTCACATCACAAAAAAAAACATTATCACCGTCACATCACAAAAAAAAACATTATCACCGTATCGCCTCGTGCCGTTCTTTATTGTTTGTATGAAACTCAACTACAACGCACACAAATCGTTATCGTAACGTAATCGCCGCGCCTCGGTACAGGCAGGTCGGCGAGTCTTAAACGCGGTTTCGTTTAGCCGTAGCCGAGTTATTGCACAGAAGCTGCTGATACTATTTGGCTACGTACATACGTTACGGCGAGGCGAAAGGCGATACGGTGACGATCACTTTCAAAGTTGATATGTGTGCTGAGACCTTAATGTTCGTAATCCGCTAGTACAGTGTTCAAAAGTACCTAAAATGACAAATACGATTCCAATTTCCAATTCAAATGATATCGAGATTCAAGAGTAGCACAACAGGCCTCAGTAAATGCGTAATATATTCTACGCCATTCACGTAATTATAGGGTGAAATGAATAATGACCGACGAATATTCAAGAGTAAGTGAAAAGTGTCAGCGTCCATTTACTCTCGATTCTCACACTGTATATTGTCATGATTCCGAGACAAAAAAAATATTCCTGAACAAATAACAAATTGAATTGAAATTAAATCCCTCTGTGGTCTAACGGTCCGGTATTGGACTTGACTTCTTGAGGTTCGATTCCCAGGTCGGACAACTTAAAAACTAGAAAATTTGTATGCCCCTGCCTACATCTTCGGGGATATGGGCGTGAAGATACTTTTTAATCTAACCCCAAACTAGGCAAATTGTATGACCGTGTCATGAATGGTAGATAACGACAATTTATATAGGATAACAGAGATTAAAAAAAAACAGCGGCCAAGCACTAAGCCAGGCTTCACACAAAAAAGTTCAATCCCTTTGTACAGGCTATTATTATTATTACATTTGATATGGCCAAAGAATTTCGCATATAACTACATAAAAGGGCAACACTTGATGACAAAGCACAAAATACGTCATTTTACACACTCCCCCACCCGCCACCCCTCTTTAACGCCCTTCGCCCTAATTGTTACTGGTTACGAGACATTAATAATTCAATGGAAGTTATGATCATTGAAGAATACGGAAACTTTCCAACTTGGAAACAAGCTTAATGTACAAAGTTTTGTTTCAAGTGAAAAAGGTTTTATTTTGATGAAAGGTTTCCAAATTGGGCTATTGTTTATTTCTTACGTTTAATTGTGTCAGGGTATTGTGGAGCGAGGGATTTTGTGGTCATTGTACCAATCTAATCCTAACCGCCGCCAATCATAGCGTCAATGTGTTTGCTCCTGTGGTGTACAAATTTTTAGTGTAGATTAGTTCTAATAGAATATATAAAAAAGACGTGTGGCACTCGGAGATTGCCGCGGTAAAGCTATTGCATAAGCAGGCATGAGTCACCAGATTGCAGAACGAAGAGGGGATTACACATGCGCAGTAACACCGATACAACCAATGCCACCTAGAGGCGAGTTGCTGAACTGAAGAGACAAGCGTGATCAAAAAGCGGTCTCCACACTCAAGACCCGCGATAGATGCTGCAACAATCGTAACACTTTGCACTCGATATCCTCTGCCTACTCCGAAAAAAATTTGGCGTGTAGATATGTGTGTACAAAAAACATTTTTCAAAATAGCTATTGCAGTAGTACAATTTTTGATTTGGACTCTTAATCAAAAGCACTTTCTTGTTACACCAATAAAAAATTCAAAAAAGATTTCGGTTTTAGAGCATCGCGCTGAGCTATCCCAATTATTTTTCTGGAATATGCAGACACAGCTTTCACGATGTCATATGTTCGGAAATCCCGAGTCCGGAACTGAATATCGTGACGAGAACGGATATGCCGACAGAGGGTGCTGTGATTGTGTCACGATCTATCATCCCCCGCACCATGGGATGGAGTGACATGTCGCCAGTCAGCGAAATTCATGATACTACGATAAGGTAAGACACCTGTATATCATAGGCAGACTATCTCCTTATGTAACAAGTCTACATGACTTAGACGAACCAACAAAAAAATGACCGCTTACCACCAGTACCAAAATAATGAAGATTTTAGTCTTTTTTTAAGATTTTAGTGTTTTTTGTCGAAAGACAATCAGACAAGATAGCAGAAGACTACCACTTCTTGCTCATTTGACTCTATTTCCTGACCCAATACTGATCGTTTACTACCAGTAACAAAATAATGAAGATTTAGGTTTGTTTTTTTAAGATTTTAGTTTTGTAGCCAACATACAATCAGACTAGATATAAGAAGACTACCAATTCTTGGTCATTCGGCACTGTTGTCTGACCTAATACCAATTACAATTACATCGTGTTTCGGTTTGCAAGATATGGTGCCGGTCAACTTTCGCATGAGTCACTAACACTGTAGCCTCACGTAACCATAGCCATTTGCAATAGTGAGATCCGAGAAAGAATTGGATTGAAACAGAATACAGGTATATAATGAGAATTTGGATGAATGAGGACCTACTCGGGAAGACCTAGGTTGACATTCCACGATTAAATTTATTGGGTTTTATCCGAATGACGTCACGTCTCTAAAACTAAAAAAGGTAGTGAATGTGGAGGAAGGTAGGTTTGTAAGGGTCGTGACATTTGGCACTTGATGCCCTCTGCCATTACCGTTAGTGACAAGTAAGATAAGTAAGTGCTTACTACCGTACCTTTAAACTGAAATATTCCGACAATTACCGTTAACATAAGGATAATGTATTTTTTCATCAAGGCGCTTTGTAAAAGATTTACAAGACTTTGAAGATTTGGAAGACCAAATGTTCACATTTTTAAATGAAGAAACACTTGTACTGTTTCACGTAAAATAGTACAAGTGTGCCTTCATATAAAAAACTGAATTACGATAATGTACTTTTTATGTAATCAGATAAAAATAAATTCAAATGAATGCGAATTTTTAAATCAAAGGCACACTGGTGTCTTATTCAGAAAGTTAGCGTCTACCAGATGCAAAAACTAATAAAACAATAATTTTAATACAATAATCTATCACTTCCTCAATCAATCATACCTTAAGGCTTGAACAGATTGTGATGAAGATTGATAAGAAGAGTTCCTTGAGAGTTTATTTTGGAAATTGAAAATCAGGATGTGACGAAACTATTTACAATCTGATAATTATTAAATTATTATTCCTCTGATGAAGTCAGGTCTTTAACTAAGCTAGAGAATTCTCTGTACCATTTTGTACTGATTGGTGACCACCGTCTTACATGTTCTACTATCATAATAGCAGAAGGCACTCGAAATTGTGTGAACTTTGTAGAAGATTAGGGTTCGGTACACTTTGCCCAAATCTAAAAATATCGATGAAACAAAATGGTACCTATTGATATGTGTTGTCACTTATCATGAGGAAAGCTGACTGCTTGTTCGCTATCTTATAATACAAAAAAAGATATAAAAGGAGTTTTTGGAGAAATATTTCACCATGAGTTGCAGTCTAGATTTAACTTGATTTGATTAAATTTGAAAAATCCATAGCTTAACGACTTCGAAGAAAGAAGAATTTAGATTACCTTATTCAAAAAATGATTTTCATCTTCACAAATTTTTCACATAGAGGAAATTGTTGCTTGAAACGCGTTGAAAACAAACCTGCGTATGTCAATGAAGATAACGCGTAAATTTGTAGAAATTTATCCTGAACACAGGAAAAACCTAAAATTTAAATATTTTCGAGTTTTTGTTCTGCTATAGACTGTCAAAAGGTTGTATGACTATATCATCCACATCTCTGTAATCAGACAAAACTGTTATGAAAAAGCACCAGGCTTTACCATATTTGTATCTTCACGCCCATATCCCTGATGTCGTAGGCGGGGGCACAACCAGGGCACACACGACTAGCCGAAGACACTAAGTCACACAATGTGATAGGCGGCAAGTTTATCACCAACCGGGCACATATCCAATCCCGGGCAGCGTTAATTTTATTAGAAAATTGAAAATATACATTTCCTAATTTTTTTTATGCCCGAACTGGGGATCGAACTTGATTTAAGGGACATTTGTAAACACCCCGTCTAAGAAATGTATTAAATCGGGATTAAATCTAAGATCCAGATCACCCACTAACATTTACAACCAGTGTTTACAACCGTCTACAATCCCTATTAAAATTCAATGTCATTTGACGTTTTTCTCATAATTGTCAAAAAAATAAAGCACGTTATAAAAAACCTTCCAAAATAGTAATGCTCGAGGTCGGGATATCCCAACACGAGACCGACTGCGCCAACAGAGGGTGGTACGACCGTGTCTACAATTTATCGCTTCGAGGGTCAGATGTGACCCGTCGCCGGTTTCGAGGCATTATTATTTTATCCTTTACTGAACAATTCAGACTTGTACGGTTTTTTTTAAACTGACGACACACGCAACTAGCACCCGTTCTACGTCTAGTCACAATAAAAATATTATAAACAGCAGCGAAACTACCTAAAATCATTAGAAAACGGCACACTCACACAAATATGTGCCTTGACGTGATTCGTACGTTTTTTTAAAGCAGCTGTTTAACATGAGCTTGTTTAGACTACTACACCGAACCGAACCGAATGACTATCTAGCAGTTCGAAGTCGAATGTTATACAGATGTTATAAAGATACAAATCGTAGATTAAAATTGATTGTCGATTCAGAAACTGGGGTTAATCCCACTAATATATCGAAACCTGTGTTTATTTCTCCTTCTTTCAGATCGCAACGGAGTGTGGTAATTGCATAATTTGTGATGATAGTTAAAAGGCTGTATAGTGTAAAGGCTACTTTTTGTCCTTTTATCTACAAGGGTTGATGAGGGAGAACTAAACAACTTTAATGTGTGGGCGTAGCCGCGGGTGACATCTAGTAGAAAATAATTCCGAAAACCTTTTTGGTAATGATAAAGTATTAACACATTTTGGTGTAATGAAATGCATTCATAAATTGTGATAATCCGGCCATTAAATAAATCTTGTCGAACGAGTTCGGACGTCCTATTTGTTGGGTCCGTATTTTTGTGTCCGAAAACGACCCTTTGAAATCTAAAGGATTGATATTTTTCTGCTTTCATTCCTACTAATACTCTGCCGAATAATGTGATGTTTTTAAACTTTTTCAGCTGAGACATTTTTCACTGAATTACTTATATGAGACATTGCCAGTTTAGTCCTGGATTTCTTTTATATGTTTGTAGTGTAAGAAGACTAACAAACAGACAAGTTACTTGCTGATAAGAAATCGACACCAAAGAAACAGAACGATGAAATGATTACAAGAGTCTGGAATTTCAAAGTGACATTAGCTTAACTTACCTTCTGTTCCCTCTAAATTGGAATACTACAATAGCGAGCTTTGACGTTACAGTGGCAGAAAATTGTGATGCGGTGGTCATCGTTGCAAAACAAGTCTTCCGGAAGATGACGATTTTATTGTCTTTCAGTACCTATGCTTAATTAATATTTATGTAACAACATCTTAACATACATACTTAAATAATTTTAATTTCATTTCATTTCATTAAAATATTTATAACGCTTTTGTGATCTAGCGGTTTAGGTGTTGGACTTTATTGCACGAGGTCCCAGGTTCAAATCCCGGGTCGGGCAACAAAAAGAAAATTTTGGTTTTCCGATTTTCTAATAAAAAAATGATCCCGAATCATTGGATATGTGCCCGATTAGCGATAGGCTTGCCACCTATCACATTGTAAGACTTAGTGTCTTCGGTTAGTCGTGTTCTGGTTGTGCCTCTGCCTACCTCTTTGGAGATATGGCCTTGAAGATACTTCTTCTTTAAAATATTAACTATTTGTTTTAATTTCCGTTTATCTTCCTAGTTCACTCTCAGCAACAAAGCAAACGACTAGATACGACACCGTACTAGGTTTTTGTGCAAAAGCGAAAGATGATAGCCCTAGCACGAGCTCCGAGTGTAGTTTTCAAAAGCGATGTACGTAAAATTTTTTTTATACAAGAGGAGACAAACGAGCATGTGGGTCACCTCATGGAAAGTGATCACCGCCGCCCACGGACATCCGCAACACCAGGAGCGTAGCGACCTTTAAGGAATAGGTACGCTCCTTTCTTGAAGGTTCCTACATATTCGTTTGGTAATACCGCCCTCGATATCTGATTCAACAATGGTGTTGTGCGAGTTAAGAAATGTCTTCTGAATCGCACAGTTGTAGATCGTTACGCATCAAGATGATGGGCATAATATTTCAAACTTTTTCAAACTCATGTTTAAAAAAGTTTAAAGTAAGTTTATTTTTTAAAATCATTGACTTATGTACCTTTCTATATTTTGTAACTTTATCATAACATGAGTTTAACAAAATTAAAAGTAAGTTTATTTTTTAAACTTATTGACTTATGTACCTGTCTATATTTTGTGACTCTATCTGAACAACATTAACGACAAGCGGCTAATTTTTATATACAATCGATGGTTATGAGTATATGCTAACCCTTTAACAATCGAGGCGGTTATATTTATCTCGTGTTATGAAAGGAACCAATTTACGTTATTCAAAGTCTATGTTAAATTCTAACCAGCATAAATAATACTAGAGGCCGTCACGTCCAGCGTCCGTAACTCGGTCACTTAGCATACAATGCTATTGTTATGAAATGTTCCTTCCGAAACTATAAATGAATTACATTTTGAAAGGGTCTTTTTGACCCACGCAGTGAAGGGTTACTATGCATGTTAAATGAATACCAATTGACCAATTACACGATTGAATCTTTTCTTCAAAGAAACACAGCTTGATAAATAAATATATTAGGACAATGAAAAAAAAACTGATTCCAAAGTATGCATTAGTGATATGGGTCAGCCAAAGAAATAATCTCGCTGATTTACTAATAGGTTTGAAGTCGGTGATCAATTCGAAAATATTCCGCATCAAACAAAAAAAGAATTACGTAAATTGGTTCAAAAACCACGGAGAAATCGGTGTACATACATAAAAAAATGTACCGGCCAAATTGAGAACCTCCTCGTTTTTTTAACTCGGTTAACAAATGAACTTTCACATTCGTATTTAAATATAATATCATACAAGCAATTGCTGGCGGTTCCACACGCGTTTTAAATTATTTTCTCTCCTCCGCAAAAACCATATCCTTGATCAGAACAAAAGATGTTTGACTCTGAGTTTTTGACCTTCTTTATGTTACAATTCATCATCACAAATTAACCCTGAAAGTTTTATAGATGGACAGATGAGCATTTATATTGTAACAGATATATTCACTTGTAGCATAAGGATTACTACTTTCAAACACAAACGATTTCTAATTTCCATTAAGTCTTAAAAAAAGTAATTTCGCGTCCATATCACGTCATATATAGGCAGTCATAACTAGAGCACCCACGACTAGCCGAAAACACTGAGTCCCACAATGTGATAGGCGGCAGGCCTATCGTCGCCCGGGTGAAACATAAACAATCCCGAGCAAACGTTTTGTATTCGACAATTAAAAATACACAATTTCTATTTTTTTGTCCAACCCGAGGATAGAAGCTGGAACCTCAAGAACTCAAGTCCAAAGCCAGAACGTTACACCACAGAGACGATAACATCCATTTAAACTTCAAACTGAAATAGTTTCTAGATTCCACAAACGCTGATGTGGTTATGCACAATTCAATATTATTGTAGTCGTTACAGGGTATTTGTGTAACTAGTGCAGCGAACCATACAAACGTAAACAGGCATTTGTTAGTGTAGAACTATCAACTATTACTTGTATTCATAGAGGACGTGGCATTCTATTGAATTTACGTAAAGTGGATCAATAGACTGAAGAGCGATGAGGAATATCCGATCGCTGTCTATTGTTTATGGTATTACTGTTTGTACTCATTAGTCTATGGGATTACATTGAATGGTCTTTGAGACCTACGTTAGCAACAGACTGGTTAATAAATGATAAATAATTAAATATAATATTTTTAAGCTATTTTATATCTGTCTATAAATTGAAAAAAAAGCAACCAAGGTTATCGAGATGATATTTTGTATTTCTTATGTTTTTTGTATGTTCATAAAAATACTAACTGAGTTTTGACCTAGGTTTTTCTATAATAATGGAAGGCAAACAAGCAGAGGGACTTCCTGATGTTAAGAAATTCATCAAGCCTAGAAACACCAAAGGTGGTAATGGTGTGTTGCTAACCTGATCCCGGGATGTTAGGCCTCGAGAAAAAGCAAGTTAAGTTTAGTTTCGCTATTTTAAAACTAAACTTTGTGATTTATCGAGTTCAATTGAGCAGGCGCGTATAGTCAATTTATTGACAATGTTTGACACTGTCATGTTCCGATCTTGCAATTTAGTCCTAACATCTCGGCCATATCCCGGCCGATCAGCGACACACCTATAACATCTATGGTGTCTATAGGACGGTTTTCACTTACCGGTATGAGAACCATGTTTTTATTCGATGTCTTCAATACACAGTATAAAACAAAGTCGCCTCCTCTGTCCCTATGTTCCTTTGTATGCTTAAATCTTTAAACCACGCAACAGATTTTGATGCGGATTTTTTAATAGATAAAGTGACTGAAAAGGAAGGTTTATACATATGTATATTTCACAACCACGCGAAGCCGGGTTTTCCTGCTAGTATCATATAAATACTAATTCTTTTTTGTTGTCACTCTAGCAAAATCCCAGACATCCGCAAATATTAAAACATATTGAAATATCAATAAATCAGTAAAAACTCGTTTATTAATTAATGCAAATTTATAAAACGTGTTTATAGATCGTTAATATTAATTAAATGTCTATACTACCGGTTATGAAGGCTATCTCCAGGAGCAAGAATCGGCAAAAAACCTCACAGCTGCTCATTTCGAGACTAATCGAAATTTTTTTGGTTACCGCATCAGCGAGCGGATGGAAAGATTACGCTAATTCTTTTTTTGTTGTGTTATTTATTATTATTGCCAGGAAATGGTTCTTGTGAGAGGAAAGATATGTATAGCATTTATAAAGAAATGAGTGTATGTGTATGTTTATGTCTTCAAATATAGTACATTAACTTTTACATCACAGCCTCATATATTTGATGAATTTTGTAGCAATTTTACACAACAATTACAACTACATGAATACATTAAATAATTAATTAAAATTGACTTATTATTGATTCCAAGCTTGCCTAACCAAATTATTCATTGAGACAATATTACCCAAATCAAATTAATTTGATAATTTCGGAGTTGGTGATTTAATAATTATTTGTGGTGAATTAAAAATGGTTAACCAAATCATTTCATTACAATTATTCGTGCAATTCAACATATTATCCCCCGTGTTGGTCTGATCTCCTTTGCAGAATAGACCCTCTGCCTTCCTGCCAGGACAACTCGTAAAAAGCGAGCATAGGCCTGACTACTAACACCGTGACTCGCCGTGACATCCTACTAGATGTTAGTTTCGCAGCAACTCGCCTTAACTATTCCTGCCACCATAACGTCAATGCTTGCCGTTGAGGTGTTCTGGTTGGAGGTTAAGGTAGCTTAACTTACTTTTGCTCGAGCTCGATATCCCGGTCTCAGGTTGGCAACGCACCATTACCACCTTTAGTGTTTCTAGGCGGCGTGAATGTCTTACAATCAGGAAATCCGCCTGCTTGTTTGCCTTCCAATATCATAAAAAAAAATATAAACATTTACACAAGACATATTTAATTGATACCTAAGACCCTGATATGACTGATAACGATTTAAGAGTTGATTTGAATAGTTTATGTCCGATTTTGCGAAATCGGATAACAGCTTGACTAGAGTGCTTGGGATTAATTGTTCCTCACACAAATCTCTTACTAGTAATGATGTGTGATGTAATACTAATAAATTTGTGTAGAATAAGGAAAAAAAAAGAAAGCCCGCTAAGTTTCTTGTCGGATCTTCTCAGTGTGTGGCCGCGTTCCGATCCGGTGGTAGTTTTAATATTATATAGACTAATCACAAGTGCTTCTTGAAAGGTGAATTTGAATAAAAAAAAATTCTATTCTATTCTAATCAATTAAGCTTGACTAATGTCAGAACTAAACAATATTCTGTGTCACGAACGAAGCCAGAGGATATAATGTATAAACAAAACTGAAGGTTTCGGAAGGCCCAAATGAGACCGCTGACAAATGTTCGGTCATACGATCCTGTAGCCGTCCCTCATTACCCGCCCTCTCCAGATGCCACATGTTGATATAGATTGAGTCTCGTGAGGAATCGCTTTTGGATGGTTTCTTTATATCTTGTTTAAGGGGTTTGGAATTGCTTTTGGATGGGTTCTTTTGCCGTATTTAGGAGTTTTCAAATTGCTTTTAAAAGTTTTTACTTAACTTAAATATTTGAGACAGTTCATTTTTAGGTTTACGACTTCCGTGACATAGTGACAATTGCAAGGAAAGCCACCTTAAATGGTAATCTGGCAGGCAATATGGGCAAATCTCTAAACACAAAGGCCGCAAAGCTTTTAGGCATCGTTAAAAGAGGCTGACCCAAGAGTCGCAAAAAATTGTGCGCTAAGTAAATGAGGTTAGGGCTAGAATTACAAGGGATGTCCAAAACCAAGCAAAGTGAAGTGAAGAAGAGAGTAAAAAAGTATCTTTACTCACGTATCTCAGAAAAGGTAGGCAGACACAACAGCTAGCAAGGCACCTGCGACTAGCTGAAAACCCTAAAATCCCACAATATCAATTCCCTGGCAACATTATTTTAAAAATTTAAAGTTAAAATTGATAATACACATTTTCTTTTGTTGCCCGACCCGGGGATCTAAGACTTGATCACTTGAAATCAAGTCCAACAGTCGAAGTGCATTCCACAGAGGAGTTTACTACTAAGAGTTTAGAAGAAATCGGATCCTAAAGTTTAACATATCATCAAGAAGAACAATCGGGTTAAACGTTAGGCTAATGGTTTGCTTAATATACGAGTAATTCAGCAAATCTGTGAACTTGGCTCACAAGAATTGCAATACTGTTTTTCCAATATCTGTCAGCACAACGTCAAAGTTCGCGTTTCTCGTATTTCTGTAGTGAATATAATAGGTACTCTAACATACGCAAGAGGCTTAAGGATCTACCTCATGTTGGCAATGCACAATGATCACATGTGATTATTAGTACAGGCATGTCTTTTTCCAATCTCATGACAATTTCAGGGGCTATAAACTGCAAACATGTTTTCCGTTATCATCAGTCTACAGCAAGGAAGAAGCAACTGCATACAATACAATTGCTGAGCCACAGCTTGCAACAAGACTTTAGCAGCATTTTAATTGGCCATTTACAGCTCGTTTACGTGATAGATGGCTCTGTTCTCTTTTAAATCGCAATAACGATGGCAAAATGTACATTATATTTTTTACTTTTTTTTCTTTTTTATCGTTGACTATACCATCTATGGCTACCTTAGTAATTATACCTTTGTAAGGGTTCGGCGGACAAGGATCAAATTTGTCGTTAATTTGGCCTACTTATCCATTCTGGTTGCCTTGATAGTGTGAAATTTTGGTCTAGACTCTAGAGTCTAGAGGAACCTACTTATCTATTCTGGTCGCCTTATTGTAATTGTCTGGAGGGTAGGTTAGGACTTGCATATTTGGCTTAACACAGCGGCCTCAGGATAGCGACGCACCTACAACATCTACGGTATCCTTAGGCCACGTTTGTCTCTTACTGTCATGAAGCCATGCCCTCTTTCGCATTACCCAGGAAACCATGTGCTTGTTATTATCACATTACAAAATCAGGTGTTTAAAACAGGCACATGTAAAACCATGAGACAAGGCTAGTTACACACCCTAACGAAATTCGATACCCCATGAAGCGTAACAACAGTGTTTCAAACATTATCAAAACGGGATAAGGTATAAATTCCCATACATCAATTCCGACCGATTTCTTAGAAAGTGTTGTTTTTATAGCACCCATTATGATACAGTGCATTAGAGGTAATGTAGTAAATATGCAGTGGAGGGGAAGAAGAGGGTTAATCGATTGTAGGTAAGTGCCATTCCACCCCCAAGCGACGAGCCGTCAACGTCTTGATAATATTACTAGACTATAAAATGGAAGATGGCTTCATCTTAAGGAAAATAATGTTTTCAGAGTAAAAATGTATGACATTTTGGTGTATTAAGTTTGATGAGAGGGTAAACGCATCTATGGTTAAGGCGTTGACATGAGGTCCCGAAATCGATTCAGGGGTTAGAAAGTTAAAAAAAATATATTTATTTAACCAAAACCTCACGCGAGGTTGAATAGGTTTGTCTCTTATCGTATTGTGGGACTAAGTACCTTCGGCTTAATTTATTAAGTATCTTCGGATTATAGTGTAGGCTACTTTTTTAACAATTAAATGCTAAAAACCGATTTAAATGATTTTATTATTTACCACGTCAAGTTCTGATAATTCTTTTTTTAAAGATAATAAACAATAAATGTAATAAACAATAAATGTAATAAATAATAAATGTCCTTAGACAAGTTACACAAATTGAATCTAACCACAAAGTAAGAAAAGTATATGCTTGTGTTACGGGTGTTAGTTAACGATTCAAATACATTTAATAAACATCCAGACCCAGACATGCAGATATTTAAATATTTATCATACAAATGCCTGCCCCCGTCGCGAATCGAACCCGAGCCTCGCGGTTGGTCAGTGTAGTTAGGCGTGTACGCTAGCCACTCGACCAACGTTTTTCAACGGGATCGAATCCAGGACTCAAGAAGCCAAATTCGACGCTGGACCGCTAGACCACAGAGGCTATAGTCATATATACATATCTATGTATAGGTAATAATATAGTAACATAACTCATATTTACTGTACATGAAATACATTTTTATAAACAATGACAATTTTCCCCCGTGTTGGTCCGGGCTCCTTTGCAGAATAGACCATCTGCCTTCCTGCCAGGCAGCTCGTAAAAGGTGAGCATAGGCTTACCGTCACTAACAACGTGACATTTGACTAGATGGTAGAGTTTCGCAGTGACTCGCCCGGATTGGTACCACCGCCTTACCTATTCTTGCCGCCATAACGTCATGACTTGTTCCGGTTCGGAGGGTAAGGTAGCCGGTAAACTTACTTTTGCTCGAGGCCTAACATCCTGACCTACCAGGTTGGCAACGCACCATTACCATCTTTGGTGTCTCTAGGCGGCGTGAATTTCTTACCACCAGGAAATCCGTCTTCTTGTTTGCCCTCCTATAACATAAAAAAAATTAATATATCTTTACAGGAGATATTACACAAAACTGTTCACTTTTCACGGTACAAGTACTGAACGAATTTTACCATATTTGTGTAGTAGTGAGTAGTGACTTATAGTCCAAAGTCTTTTTTTGAAGTGAAAACTTCTTTAGCGGCGTGGCGTACTTTTTTTGGAATAGGTAAAAACTTCTAAACTTGCGTCAGATCGTCAGAACGTAAGACAGCGCACTGCGCATGCGCGAATAAGACTGCACGAGATCTAAAATAAAACGTAGATTCATTGCTGTTTTTGTAATGCTTAGCTATTTCCGAAGAGTATAGGATGTGCAATGGATAATGCGCCGCAATATACCTGCCATTACATTCTCACAGATAGCATATACGTTAAATATCAACAGACACTGCTCTATTTGTTTCATCTTGAAAATAAGCTTTATGTGTATACGAGCAATGTTCGTTATACAGAATGGCGAAAAGTTAGACAACTTTTGAAATCTTTATTTGCGGAAGGCTGTAAAAGTTTTACAGATATTGGTTTCGAATATGCTCTGCATTGCTTGAAGTATAAACTCATATAGGTACTAGTTTTAAGAGTAACATGTTCCTTAACTGAACTTGTTAAAATTATTCTTTAAAAATTATTAATACAAAATGAGCCAAAACACTTTGGACTACGGAGACCAAGGTGGACATATTACAATTAAATCGTTCAGGTGTTATTTGAAGGTGGTGTCAAGAGTCTCCGAAACTGGCGTGTTTGTACCAAACAGGTAATTAATGTGGAAGAAGCCAGGCTTGTCTGCCAGAATCGTGAGGTTTAGCTCTCGATACATTCTGCCTACCCCGTGAAGGACTTGGCGTGAAGATATGTATGTATACGTATTTTAAATCAAACAATAAAATGTTTTCGAAATTTTTATGAAATTCGCATTACTAAACTGAAAAAATATGCCTAAAAACAAAAGATTTAGCACCCAAACGCTTCTAATCGGTAGAGAATAAACCAAAAAGTGTCATATTTAACACATAGATATTTAAACGTTAAAACAGATTTTCTTCTGCTTAATTCATGCATAACTTACACCCCGTGATTGTTAATAATCATAACTTCAAAAGAATAAATAATTACTCAGAACCGACAACGGTTCACATCTGAACCTCGAAGCGATAAATTATAGCGACACAGCTGTACCGCCCTCTGGTGGTGCAGTCGGCTGTCGGTCTCGTGTTCACGAGTATCGACTTCGAGAAACAACTAGGAAAATATTTCCTTAATAAATATCCCTTAACATATAAAACGAATTAATATATTTCAACAACTTTAAAACATAAAATATCCCTAGATTAAATTAAACAAATTAATTTAACCCAAAAGTATGCAAATTACATGCGAATCAACGATTTTAATACATAGAAATACATAAATAAATACCAGTATCAGTTTAATAAACTTCCAGGCCCAGGAAATATATAAATTCTGTATCCCGAAAATAATGCCAGTTCCAGTCGGGGATCGAAGCCGAGTCGTTTACATACATACAAAAAACAATGACAGACAGACGGCTTACTGTGTGATCACGACTTTTTATATAAGCGATCACTACACAATCACACAGGTCTCCTGATGGTAAGGGAGGTCTCCCTTGAACGATGTTATAGGTGCGTCGTTGTCCAGTAACTGGGATGTTTTGGTCAATTATGCAAGTTTACCGGGTGCCGTACCCTCCTGACCATAATATACAGTCACTATTGCGGTGGAATAGGTAAGGAGGAGGAACCCTGCCAGAGTAAGTAGTTGTGCAGCACTCTTCTACCAGTGGTCTTGTTGGTTTGACCTATAGCCTACGCTCGCCTCTGACGAGCTGCCTGGCAGAGAGGCAGATGTTTGTTCTACTTTGCTTTCCTAGTCCCGGAAAACTTGATTGTCAAACTCCTAGACGATGAGGTTCAGTTTACAAAGTAAACTTTATTTAAGCGTAGTTAGAAATATAACAAACACCTCCGTGTTTCTTAATAATCATAGTCATAGAATAAATACTGTCTCAGACCCAGCGATGGGTCACATCTGACCTTTGGAGCGATAAATTGTAGCGACGACTGTACCGCCCTCTGTCGATGTAATCGGTATCGTGTTCAGAAATCCCGGCTTCGAAAAATGTTTACAATTTTTATCAATTTTTATTTTATATTATTTTATTACAATATATACGATATTTGTACAATTTCGCTTTTTTTCTTTTGCAGAAAGAATCCCAGCCTACAGAGACAAAATTCATACACGTCGATTTTAAATAAGGTTAATAGTTTTAATGACTAAAGTTTAACACTTTTTAACAAAAAATATAAGAGGTCATTATAAAGCTGTGCGCACCTACCTATACCTTTAGATGTATACCTAGTATTTATGCTATATTTGCATATTTGAAATGTTTGTTTTTTGTTCTTCGGTGTGTTTTCAAAGCTTATTACTATAACAGAAAGGCAAGAAAATATCATGATATATAAATTAACGTAGCCTATAATCAAATAGTATCAAAAATAAACAGATGATAACATAAGATGTATACATTGATTTGCAAACTGGGGCTAGCGATTAAACTTTTTGTACAGGTTGAGTTTACCCTCCAAGCACGGAACACGACATAACGAGAACTGGTGGCAGCTATCCTAGCGACTCTGCAACCTAGTCTGACTGCTCTAGTTTGGTAAAATCTAAATTATTATATTGTTTCACTGACAGACGTTGAATGTATTGGATCAAAACCAGCAACGGCTCATATCTGACCCTCGAAGCCATAAATTATAGCGATACGACTGTACCGCCCTCTGTCGGCGCAGTCGGTCTAGGGTTCCCAATTCTATCAAAACAGTTATGCCAACTATTTTTTACTTGATTATTTTTTAACAAAAATAAAACATACAAAATATTGTTTTCAGTAACAATATTTCGATCATAAAAGAAGAAGAAAAAGTAGTTCCAAGAATATTACTAAAATTATGTCATATCTGATCAAGACATGGCCGGGTCGAGGACAAATATGGAGACGGACCTAGCCTTATTAGGGATTAAAGCCAGGATGACGACGATGTACTACATTTTTAATAAGCTTTTCAGAAATAAATGAAAGCAAAGTATTGGAAAGAGTTTCCATAAAAAATGATATAAAAAAATCCTCATTTTATTTTTTTCTAAAATAATGTTTAGTCTTTTTCTCAGACCCAAAATGTATAACTTGGAAAAAATGTTGACAAGCCTATTTTGGTCTCGTGTCCGGGAATATCTGCTTCAAGAATTACTTAATTAAATAAATTTAATATTATATATTAGTAATTAATATTACCATTATATTTATCTCAATTCATATTTCTGAATATTACGAGAATTTAGGAAAATCTGATTTACTTATGATATGGGAGTTATTCAATATCACTAATACAAAAAAAAACCCATTTCGCGTGATCATCGATTTTTTTTGTTGTGATTGATGTTATCAGTAGAAGGATCACATGCAGACAAAAACCGGGAAAATTACTGGGAAAGCGGGAAATAACACTCTTCAATTTCGTCCATATAACTCTTAGTAGTTGCTAATGTCAGCGATACAAAGTTAGCCGGATTGGCTAGTACTAAAATAATGTTTTAGTTGTTTGTTTTTCCTTCACGCAAAAACTAATGAACCTATTTTAATGAAATTTGACACACATATAGAGGGTAAATTGGATTAACACAAAATATAGTTTTTATGCAAACTTACTTATAATATACTAGCTGTTGCATGCGGGCAACGAAAAAGAAAAAATAAATATCATCAGAAATAATGCCTCAAATCTTAAAAAAATATAGTTAATTTACATTTGATAGCTCAATTCTCGAGAAGCGTCCTGAGGGAAGCGTACCTAAAGTTCGTAAGAGAGTTCAGAATACGCGAACTTGGAAATCACAGCTAATATAATAAAAAAGATACATTTTCCTTATTCATTTAAAAAAGGAATATCTTTTATAGAAGGTAATAAAAAAATCTTCGCACACGTATGAAATTAACATATTTTACCGTTTCAATGATAATATTCGCAAAGCGTAGAAACATCTCAATTTCTTGTTGATTCGTGCGAGATGTTTTTACCTTGGTTGATCTTTGTTGTTTTTTAAAAGAAGAGGAGACCAATAGGCAAACGGTCCATGCTCAGGGTAAATGATCAACATGTCCGCGGACATCAGCTATACCAGGAATATACTTTTCAGAAATGAGTAAGCATAATCTTTTCTTGAATTCTCTAATATCTTAAATCTCGATTCCATGCAAATTGGAAATTTGAATCGGATTTGTCATTTAAAGAACTGTTGAAGACAATACCGAGGAATCATTACAATTAACAATAATCAATAAAACATAAAACACATACAATTAACAATAAACTATAATATTTTATTTTTCTCGTTGAATTTATTTAGGACTACAATCTACACAGAACTTTGTTTAAGAGTACCTAAAATGACATAATCGATTTCAATTTCCAATTTGCACTACTTCCACGATTCGCACGGGTTAGAAAAAAAGCACAAATGTGGTGACAGTGTGCAGGCATAACAAATTAAAGACCTTCTAAATTATCTACTATATTACAAGTCCCTGTATTATACATATATAAACTATCTCTGAAATCACTCTATCTTTTGATGACAACATCATCAAAACCAGTTGCGTAGCTCAAAATATATTACGAGTACAAACAACATTAAAAGCAACTTTATTTAAAAGAAATTTATTTATTTGCGGAATATGTGTGTTTAAAAGTTGTTACAGAATACTTATTCGTACCAACATATTCTACCACATTGTGGTGTGCAAATATCTCAATTAAATATATTGTAGTTTTTATTTTCGTTATTTATATATTTTTACATATAAATTCGTTACTAGGCTAGCACTTATTAATTTAAGCAAAAATTATAACGATCGTGTTTTACCCTATCTACTATACACTACCACTTACTTATTAGTAGGTACAAAACAATGTTAAAATATATTGCAATTACATTCTTCTGTCCATCTCTCACTACTTGTGGTTGAGGTGGTTATACATTCTAATTAATACGTTCGAAATATTAATACGTCACGTAATACGTAATGTTGTGAGTTAGGATGTGTAGAGCAATCTTCGAAACCGCTCATGCGGTAAAAAACAATCACTATCAGACACTGAACAAGTAATAGAACTAACGTGTTTAAAGATGGAATTAGGTCATATATTACCCCTTAAATAATAACGCCTGTACGTGTGGTGCCCCTTGAAAAAGCCAAGTTTCTTGCAAACTCTGCTTAAACAGTAAAAGTTATAAACGATATCTATGGAAAAGTTCTAGAACTTCAAGTCTATAAAAAGTTGGCGACGGCGTAAATCCAGCTTTACTCGAGTAAGAAAAACTACCGTAATGTTCTTACAAATGTACTTAAATCGTTAAGCGAAATTTAATGTTTTTAATAACAATTAAAAATGTTATCAATATTTCAATTTATCTCTAGAAAGGCAATGTTGAAGAGGAAAATATAAGCAATGCACAAGTGAGAAGTCTCCTTAAAGTTATCAAGTGATGGGTAGAAGTGAAGCCATGGACAAATACTAATACTAATACTTGAAAATATCCCTCAAAAGTAGTTGTTATATTTATTTCATACTAACTGAACCGACAGCTTTTGTCCTGTCCTACCTTACCTAAATGAACTTTCTTAGTGACAATAAGACAATTATACCAGCGCCGAGTCCTCGAGATTAGTACCTAGAATAAATTTATTAAACACAAAACACATGTAGTTACGCTTAAGTGTTACCGCTCTTGCACTAAGTTAAGAGAAATCTATTTTTTATTTTTTATATATATACTTCCTTCTTCCTGCCATGGTTTTACAATCATAGACTATCTGTCAATTCCTCCATCTTGTCATTCGCATTTTAGTGCCCAACCGCTCTGTTCTACACGATAAAATTTTATTGAATTTTGTAGGATTATATTATAGGATTATAGGTAAAAAGTGATTTAATTTAACTGTTTTGCCATTTATCATGCCAAAACATAAAAATTCACACAGCATCAAACACATTGAGAAAAAAATTAGAAGGTTGGAAAGAAAACTTCGCTGTCGCAAAAGGAGTGTTTCTCATTCTGACTCGGAGGAATCGCTTCAAACGGCTGATAATTCCAAAGAACACACCGGGGCAGGTACGTTTATTTTATCACGATTACATACGGATGAATTAACCAAAACTGTAAACCACGTTTTAACCTATTCCGAGGTCATAACCTCGATGTCACTGCAAGTCGGACAGTCAATGGGGCTGATTCATTGCACTGAAATACAGTTAGCGTTCTTTCCATTGGGGATCGTAACCTAACGTTGTTTAAATTACTTTCATCCGCCTGGTGCCTGGTTTATTTTCCTAGTTAAAGAAGGGTACTTTAATTTTTTCAATAAATGTTCAACAACTTAAAACTCAATAGATGTATACGTGTTTACGTACAGAAAATGTTGTTATTTTTTGAGTTTAGACTTAGTATTTTTACATATATATATCTACATACTGCAAATGTGTGCTATCTGAATAAATCATTGGGATTCATTCAACGCACGAATTGTCACGGTTGGCGTTCTTTCCATTGGGGATTGCAACCTAACTAATTGTGATAATAAAAATTTACAGAGACAACAACATTACTACCAGAAGATTGGTTATTAAATGGATCTAATCATGACGAGCCAGTCCAACTCACAGACCCTCAACCAGGCCCTAGTACAGCGCCTGACGCTCCTCAAGAGCATACAGTTAATGATGATCTAGACAGTGAAATCCTAGAACTTCTAGGTGAAGACCCAACAGAATCAGAAAAACTTGGACCGGAGGTAAGATTGGAACTGGCCAATAGATTATTGCACATTGCCAAAGAAGGCCTTCAAAAGGAGAACAGAAATGAAATTTTAGCTAAATATTTGATGCCATCGAACTGCACACAGCTTAACGCCCCTAAAATAAATCCAGAAATAAGGGTAGCCATATCAGAAGCTAGTATAAAGCGCGACAAAGGCATTGAATCAAAACAAAGACAATTTGGCAACTGCGGTGGCATGTTTGACGGAGATTATTAATAACCACTTATCCAAAACGGAAAAGGACACCTCCCTTTTGCAAAAGCTGTTAGACGTCAACAAAATATTATGTGACCTCCAACATGCTGACTCCATCACCAGGCGAAACTTTATATTGTTTTCCCTGAAGAAGGACATGTCGGACCACCTGAAAAACACAAAGATTGACTCTTTCCTATTTGGCGAAAATTTAGCAGAGACCTTAAAAACCGCCAAGGCGGTAAATAAGTCAGGAAAGGAATTAAAATTTGATAGCAGCAAGAGAACATCAAGGACGGAAAACCGCAAAGCTCCACTCCAGGCACGCAGGCCGCCTGCGGGACAGG